>JAACJN010000059.1:0-257913 GCA_013368555.1 Collybiopsis confluens | reverse complement strand
CTGTCCGAGTCGACACATGATAGTAAGGGTTTGACCAGTAACGACTTAATCACTGTCAACTCACTTTAACTGTAATCTTTCCAAAGTCCGAAGGGTCACTTTGTCCAAGGCTGACTTGAGCCTCATGCTTGAAATAATCACCCTTCATCTTGTCCTGGCATCTGAGAAATCTCAGAAACTCTGAACCTTGCGGTTGGTTCTCCTCTAAAGTGAGACGAAGACCAAATAGTGCCTTTTGCCAGTCGGAGGTCCCTCGTTTGAAATATACAGGAAGGCAAGCTGGAGTGTAGGTAGGATGCATGGCAAAGCTTCCATTTCCTTTGTGTGACATGATTGATAAAGTGGAAGAAATGAGGGAATCAGAAACGAGGAAATCGTAGGCTTAAGCCTCCCACTTTCTGTGTTGGTGCGATCAACGGCCAGCCAATTCTAAACACGCACCCTGCCAAAAAACTAAACCAATCCTCTTTCAGATTAGACCAGGTCGATGCCCCATATGTCAAGGCTGTCAGAACAGGAGACTGAATTATTGAAGACGGAAAAGGGTAGATTTCGCAAATTGACGTTTCTAAATTTTGCAACTTGTGCTGCATTCAGGTTTCTAAATCTGGTGTTTCTTTTTATGGACCAGTCATGTAACGGACTTCCTTGGCAGGAGTGTTGGAAAGTGAAACCATGCCATACTAAATATTTTTGGCTTGGGACTCGGGAGGACAATTCTTTTTTGGTGCGCAATGTTGACTGCTAATTCGGTATGCTAATTTTGTCTGCTAATTTGGTCTGTTGATTCGGTCTCATTCTTGTTAGTTTATCTGCCGATGCCGATTTTCATTGAGCAGAGGGTTTTGAAAAATTCAATTAAAAAGCTTGCAAGGCGTTTTGAGTCAGTCCGAGTCTGGAATTTGTGCTGTTCACAAGCTGTAGGGAAAAGAATATGACATGGAAGCCGCGGCTTTTTACCAAGTTTTCTCAATCAATAGATCAATCCCTCAGGTCCTACAATTCGGAACATGCAATATGTGGACGTAGCGCAAACACTTCCTGTCCTGTCCCGCTCCTTCTCTCTTTTTGTACTATGACTCCCTCTGCTGAAAGTCCCCGCACGTCTCCTCCACCACGTCCAACATGTGGTGACTGGCCTAAACCTACACTCGTAATCAAAAATGACATTTACTGCTTTTACTCCAGCGGATACCTCATTGCTCGATGCACACACTTGCCGGGAGACCGCAATGGTCGTACTGAACAGTTGGTGGATAGCTCATGCGCCCTGTTGACGTACCTTCAGAGCTACTACTGCCCTCGACTTGAAGCAATCATTTCAATGGCTGTCGGAAGAGTGATCCTCCTTTCCGATTTCTTGGAGAAGCCAAAAAATAGCATACTCCAGCGAGGCTTGACGAGTCTCTTGAACAAAAGGATGTTTCCAAAAGGACTTTGCAGTGCTATTCGGCATCTTCGGGAATCCTTTGAGCTGAAAGAGGAGTCAGCTAGGGATGTATTTCTACGTGCACTTGAGCGGGGCCCATTAGAGCGTCCTCTCTATGGCTTGCCAGACCCCCGGCTTGCCATGCAGTGCCCTCACTGCCAGGGCTACTATAATGTACAAAATACCCGTCTATGTCAGGGTGTCGACAAGCATCTATTCGATAACCGAACTCTTCGAGCTGTATCCTGTAGGAGCGCAGAGAAGGCAACAGGGTTGTGGGCAGCAAAGGGCAAATCAAAACCGGCGACCTGGACCGTCAAGCTGTTTGGAAACCTAAAAATTTCATCATACCGAGTACCAACCACATCTCCTAGCGCAAACGGAACTGTTTCTGAGCTGGTACCAGTCTCACGCCCACTGAATGCTCCTGTTGGACTTCCGAGCTGGCTTCCTGACGTCTATGCAAGGTTCCTGAGGAGGAACAACCTTCTGGAATACCGGACGAGGGCAAAAAGTGCAAGGAGTTGAGACTCCTGTTCCTGTCCTGGTGCTTGCACCCACTCCTCAATTACTGTCGAAAAATCACAGAAGGACGGCAAAATGGAGGCGGGAAAAACTTCTGGTACGGATTCGGGCCGTTACGATGAAGTACCTGAAGCATATGAACTACCTCATCAAACGGGTGGACGCCCGTCATTATTCAAGCCCTGAGAGGACAGGTAAGAACCCATTTTTGTTTAGGCTTTCTATAGGGAGACGTGACTAATTTTTATAAATCAGATCCCGTGCGCACCTGAGAGTCCTCACAAAACACTCTCTCTATGGCTATTCCCTTATATTCACGCGTGTAATTGCACTTGTCATCCGTTTCTTCCACTCCTATAATGAAGGATACAGGTTTGGCAAGTGGAGGCCGAGTCTGACAGCAGCGCAGGTGGTTCCTTTCGAAAAGCTGTCGTGGTTTGTTTCACCGGAAACAGCTCCTCAAGCAGATCGTGAAAGCTATCAGGAGATCCCTTCCGAGGACCTTCTCGCACCTATCGTTCATGAAATTGGCCTATCAATCTTGCATTTCACGCAAAACCCACGCCTGAATCACTTCCGGAACCCACTCTGCTCCAAACCATTGTCACGCTACTGATGCTTGAGACAAAGGGATCGATTCGGAGCCCAAGCCTTCTTTCTGGATTTTGGCGCGAAGAACTGTCATCTAATGCTAGGGATTTCCCTTATCTCTGCACACTTTCCCAATGGGAACTACGAGATTCCACTTGATCTAGATGTAGACCCAGAAGATGAGAGCAGTGGAAACGAGGGAGAGAATGAAGAGCAGAACATGGAAGACAGGGACGATGCGCGGATACTTGCAGCTGTTGATGCTGATTTGAATGAGGCCGACAGGAAGATCATTGCTACTCCCGGTTCTTCCTCCCAGATTTTGAGCTTTCGCGAGCTCATGACCGTGCAAGGTGGCATGTCAGGCCATGTGCAGCCGTTGATGGAATCGGTAGAAATGGGGACTAATCCAGTACTCCAGTAAGTGGGCTCTCGTCTATTCAATTTTATTTTCATTGAATTTTTTTCAGAAACATTCGAGCCAACTCGAAGTGGACGCAGAAAATAAACGAAACCACTTCCTATGTGATGGAACTGCGTTGTTGGAAGGGCGTCGATAAGGCCAGCAGGGGAGAGCTTACCCTGACCACTACCAAGTGGAATTCAACCAAAACCCAACTGACGCTATCGTATCAGCATGCTGATCATATCCTCAATATGGAGCAGTGGAGATCTGCGACGCAAAGAAAGTTGTCGTCGCTGCCGACACTAGTTGGGGCTCTTTGTCCTGGCGCCAAAGATCTCTATGCTACGTTTGACTCCAATAGATTCCACGATCATTTTGGTGAAGATCTGAGCCTATTTGATATACCCGAAAACGTCGAATACTGCCAGACCTTTGTGGACAGAGTCATGGCAGATTGTATGCCGCGCGTTCAAAAGCATACTATTGCCAAGAAGCTTCTAGAACCGGCGGAACAAATTCTGGAGGCAGCTCTGGATCTCATTTACTCGCTGTCGGGTGTGCCTCTGCGCGATTTTCAGGCGTCAAAACTGAAGTATCGTGCCCAGCCCAGTGAGACAGAGCACCGGCGCAACCTCCGTCTCCACGACTCGCACCTCTTCATTACCAATCCCAATGCCAAGTCTGTAGGGGGCCTTCGAAGCGCGACTACAACCAGGCCTTCTGGCTGATTCACGCTGAAGTTGGAAAGCCATTCTTTTCTCACTCGGCGTTATCAGACTGGCTATACTCAAGGTCATTCAACAGCTAGATGGAACTCAGCTACGGATGGCTATCACTCCCCTACGATATTTTATCTTTGTGAAATTCCCCAGATTCAACAGTCCAATTGTCGGTGGATCGGATCCGTCGGCATCGTATGTGAATAGCGTGCTGAGGGCTGGTCTAATGCAATCTGACGCTAGAAGTCAGCGGCAGTTCATTACTGCTATCATTCGGGAGAAGATGTCGCATCTTACAGTGCCCATGTCCGCTTCCGCTGCATCCCTGCTTGATGCCTGTTCTCAACATTCACAACAAACTGGTGATTATAATTATGCTCCAACACCAATCTTCAGAGCTACCAAATCGTCGCCCGAGGCAGCACGGCTCTGTGCCGCAATTGGAGTTGCCCTCCAGGACTTTCATGGGGTTAGCGGTGCTGCGAATGTGAACGATCTGCGGGGAAATACACCTGCTAACATGGAATGGAAGAGAAACACAGAGAAGGCCCTGATTCGTGCTTTTACTGTATGTGAGAGCTCATATGGTCTTCATCTCCCCGGCAGAGCAAAAGACGTGCTCAAAAGCAGGCCGTTTCAGTTTGGTCAAGACATTGTAAGATTTTTTTCTCAGAATGGTTTTATCGTAGCTGACTCAATATTCAGCCTAGCCGTGATGATAATGGAAATGTTATATGGACAGAGATGGGTGACGAGGTACTGGCGCTTGTGGTTGCACGTTTGACTTACGGTACCAACCGGGTACCAGTATTTGGAGGGAGTGCCAACTACGATTCCTTTACGCCGGAGCTGGTGGCCACGGCAATGTTTATGGTAAGAAGCTTATTTTCTTTATTTTTTTTTTTATTTTTTTTTTTTGGGGGGGGGGGGGTGGGGTGGGGGTCAAACAGGAGCGAAAGTGCTGACTGCCTGGTTTCATTTTAGATAGAATTTGTCGTTGGCCAGTGGAAATCCGGAAACCTTGAAGAGGCCGAATACTCACTCAATTCTCACCGAAGTCAAAAAATTCAGCAGTTAGCCGGCAGTATATCCCAGTTTCAAGACTCTTGCAATGAGAGATGGTTCCAGTTCTGCCACAACGTTTATCAGGTTGCAACCAAACAACTGTCACCTTATATCTCCACCACTGGAGATATCCCATTTGTAGTGTTTCCAAGTACCAAGGAAGCACCCGTTCTCCGTACTGAGAAGCATCCCCGTGAAAAAATTCTTGTACATCCCTGGGCAAGACGGTCCTCTACCAGAAAAAAACAGGATTCTCAGGCTCACAAGGTTGCATCTCTGCGCCGGGAACTGCAAAAACGGCTAGTGAAGCGGTTGCGAGTTGATGACTCGGACGGGGAAGAGTCGAATGTGGAGGGCTCAAACACCAGTCGCGGTGGTGTTGTTGTTTTGTCCGACTTGGAGGTCATGGATGACGGTGTTGTGGTTTCACCCGAGTCAGTTGCTGTACTGGCCGACAAACAGTCGAACATTGATGTTGTGAATTTGTCCGACTTGGAGGACTCGGATGATGATGACTTACCAGTGGTTGATGAACAGTCGAACACCGGTGTTGTGAATTTGTCCGACTTGGAGGACTCGGATGATGATGACTTACCAGTGGTTGATGAACAGTCGAACACCGGTGTTGTGAATTTATCGGACTTGGAGCACTCGGATGTCGGTGCTGAGTCAGATGATGATGACTTGGCAGTCCAGTTGGGTATCATGGCCTTGCAGCAGACCGTGCAAGGACGTGCTTTGAAACGAATGCGTGTTGACTCAGACGAAGAGTCTGATGTTTCTCTTTCAACACGTGTAGCAAAACAAATGCGTGTTGACATTCCAACCACCGAGGACAACCAAGTTGAATGTGAGGAGGAAGACGAATCTGAGGATGAAGACCTCTGGGGGCGGAAGGGGGATGGAGAAAGTTCCCAGCCTCCTGGGCGTCGATTACAAATGGAGTGTGTTGAGATTATTGTACAACATAAGTAGATATCAATGTACTCAAGTGTGTTGGCGAAAACACGAAATGCCAACAATAGGAATAAAAAGTATCATGTATAGAGAATTTTGTGGAAGACCTTAAGAAAACCCAAATTGAAGTCACATACTGAAACTGACTGAACACATTGCGGGATTTGTACAACTCTGCTGAAGCAGCAGGAGGCGGTGGTTGAGCCACAAAGACGAGAGTCAGAGAGACTGAACGCGCCGCGGCGTTCGGTCCATAAAGCGTTGCTTGAAGCAGTGGGAGGTGGATGTCGGGCCGTGGAGAGATAGCGAAACCGAACGAATCTTTGTTCGGTCTCACTGGCGATGGAGAGGCTGGTGTGGGCCTAGGAGGTCCGAGACAGCCAAACAAACCAAACACGCGGCGGGGTTCAGCCCATATAGCGTTGCCAAGGCAGCATGAGGGGCGGGGGTGTTTGCGAGGTCCCTGCCAAGCGGCCTATTAGAAATCGGAAAAAAAAGTTAAAGATTTTACTCACCTCGTCAGTTTTCAGAAAAAAAAAAGCACTAGACTA
The DNA here is from genome assembly GCA_013368555.1 of Collybiopsis confluens. Classification (NCBI taxonomy): domain Eukaryota; kingdom Fungi; phylum Basidiomycota; class Agaricomycetes; order Agaricales; family Omphalotaceae; genus Collybiopsis; species Collybiopsis confluens. The sequence continues at coordinate 251,670 of JAACJN010000059.1, read as the reverse complement.
CAATAGAGAGATGATATATTCTCGACCAAAAATTACGTGCAACCATCCTTGTACGCATTCTGTGGAAAATAGCCGAGTTAGAACCAAAGATACAGGGGATAGAAAAGTAAAGACGGGACGGGGACGGAGAAATGGAAAGCCCCATACTCGACATACCTTGATTTCATCCGCAAACACTTCCTTGATCTTTGCCCTCTGAATCTTCTGGGCAGCCGTAACGAGCCCGTTCTCGGGGGTCCATTCTTCCGGAGTTAGGATGACGGCCTGGGTGTTAAAAAAACGAAAAAAACAAGATATGTGAGCGAACAGTAAACATCAAGAATCGGAGGGGCGGAGGGGTGGAAGAGGACGGTTTGCAGCTAGACAAACGAACGCAGAGCAACCATGGAGAGCAACAACCGGTATGTTTGTACCTCGCCCTACCCCGCCTCGCCCCTTTAAAAAAAAGAAGGAAAAAGGACATTACCTGCAAAATCTCCATAGGTTTGAACCCGTTCTTCTTCCCAATCGCATTACATTCTTTTAACACGACTTGCGCAACTTTCGGATCATGGCAAAGATCAGCGAGTGATTTCGACGCGTCAATGCCTAAAGTACGAAAAAAAAAAAAAAAAAAAAAAAAAAAAAAAAAAGAGGAACATGAGTAACCGCCGCTGCGCGGAATAGAATGAGAACAAAAACAAGGATAACGAACCGCTATCCTTCTCTAGACCATGTCTCAAATTGACCTCGTGCGGAATAACAACCGCAATGGGCTGTTTGGCATCTTGAGAAGCGTAGACACAAATGTTGGCCACGTAATTGCAAGATTTGTATGTTGATTCTAGACGTTCGAGGGCGATATACTGAAAGGTGAGGAATGAAATGATTTAGCGCAAGGAAGAAAAAGGAAGAGAGAGAAAAGAGGTTCGTACCTCTCCACCTTGAAGCTTGACAAGATTCTTCACTCTGTACAAGAGAAAAAGGTTCTAATCAGCACTCTGCTCAACGAACGACCCCGGTCCTCCTTCCTTACTCACCGATCTACCAAACTCAGCGTACCCCAGTCCTCAACCAACCGTCTTCCGTAAAAATAGTCGGGTCCTCATTCAAATCCGGACGTTTATAGTATCCTTTGGTAACAGACGGTCCTCGGATACATACTTCGCCTTTTTTTAACAAGAAAAATAAATTAGCATCGAATCTTGAAAAAGAGAGAGATCCACATACCCTGAGGCAATCTTCCCTTCTTCCTCTCCTCTTCACTCGGATTAGCGATATACCCCGCCTCTTTAACGTCCAATAACTTGATCTCCACACTCGGTACCGGTAAACCGACCGACGCATATCTCATCAATTCCGGAGGCAGAATCGCACACATCCCACAGGATTCCGTCATTCCATAACCTAGAAAGAAAGAAAGAAAAGAAAAACGCATGAAGAACCGCCCTCCAAAAAAAAAAAAAAAATGCGGATCACACTCACCTTGTAAGATCATGACCGAAGCCGTATCCAAAAACTTTTGGGTCTCCTGGCTCAACGCCGCTCCACCACTCAACGTGATTCTCAGTCTACCCCAGTAGCTTTCCTCACATTCTCCAACACCACCTCATCCGCAACCCTAGCGAGTACAGGCACTCCCTTCTCCTTGACACTCATTGCACCATTGAACACGCTCTTCCTCAAGGCTCCACTCCCATTGACTTTGGCAATGATCCCTTTCCAAATGGTTTCCCAGACGGCAGGTACACTGACCATGATGGACGGCTTGAACGCCTCGAGGTCTCCAAGACATTTTCGTACGCTGGCAGAGGTAAGGGTCTTTACTCTGCCGTAACCGGTTGTCATCCCAACAAAGAGTATGATGAGCTCGACAATGTATTCGAGGACGTGGGCGAGGGGGAGATAGGCGAGGTAGGTATCTTCGTAGGTCGAGTGATGACCTAGGAGCATGTAGGCTGCTCCGATACTGGCGACGAGATTGCTATGAGTGATCATCACGCCTTTAGGGGGACCTGTAGATCCGGACGTGTACATGATGCACATGAGCGTGGAGGGTTTCGGGAGACGGGCGGATATATCTTCAGAAGCGTGTTCTTTGGTCGACGGAGATGACTTTTGATGCCTTCTCTGATACCACTGATTTTGTCCAACAGGTCCTGTTTCGGTTCATCGTTGTATACGACGTACTTGACCGTAGGTGTGTCGGCCAAGACATTAGAATGGGTAGGGAGGAGCTCGGCGTTGGTAAAGAGACCGACACAGTCTGGTTCATTCAGGGAATGTGTGAGACCGCTTTCGCCTAGAGTATCGTAGGCCGTGGCGATAGTTGTGGAAATGGAAGAACATGCGTCAGCGAGGAGTTGCCAGTTTGGACTGCTTTGAGCGTAAATGTTGAATACCTTGCCTTCGTCTACACCGAGCGCTACTAGGCCATGTGCCAGGTCCGTTACCGTAGCTTCCAGTTCAATAAAAGAGATATATCTTACAGCCATTGTTAGCCTCGAGCAGAGCAGGTGATATGAAAGCACTCACTTGTAATCTGACAGCTCAAAATATTTCCAAACCTTCTTCTCTTTGACCTCCTTACCGCCGACGTTCTTCACAATCTCCTTCTCCTTGTCGTGGATGGCGACCACATCTCGCCAGCCTAGAGCCTTCCGGGTACCGTGAGTTTTGCTGGCGTATTTCAGCACATCATACACGGTGTCTATCCCCTCGAATGGCTGGTTCGTGAACTCTGCGGAGTCCCAAAGAGTAACAGAATAGTATGTGAAAAGAAAAACTGCACATAAGACATTAATTCCGTACCGGAATATAAACAGGAATCCGTGAAAGAAAAGGTTGTTGGCTGTGCAATCAAGAGATACAGCGCAAAAGCTAGACGGATGTATTCTTTCAGAACCAAACAGCACAAGAAAGAAAAAATGGCATACCTGGCCGAGCACTGCGCTGAATACTAACCCTTGACTTTCAGGTAATCTGCGTAAAAGAAATCGGTCGCAAAAAAAGAAAAAAAGAAAAGAAAAAAAAAAAGAAAAAAAAAGACCGGAGACTTACTACATGAAATTCCTTTGGCATTTTTGGGGGGTGTTTTGTCCGAATCGGGATACCACATTTGGCTGTATAATCACGGGTCCTCATTTCGTGTGCTGGTGTTCATGCATATCTCCCGGGAAAAAAGGCTCATGTCACACGTCTGTGGAGACCCATGTCCAAATATGGACATAGGTCTTGATTGCTCATTGCTAGTGTGCTGACTTGCTTTGATAATACGAGTTAGCCCGAGATTTGTAATTTGTTCTGATAGAAGTGCCAGATAAGATAGTCTGATAAGATATTGAATAAGATAGTCAACAATGTGCACCGCAAAGCCTCTGGCAAGTAGTCATTTTGTATTTATTGCCCTCTCCACAAATAAAAGTTAAGATATTTGGGTCTTTAATAGGAATCTAGGAAAAGATTGCCAGGTAAAATAAAAAGCCGGATTTTCGATGCATAATCAATGGCTAAACAAGAAAGTAGTATGTATTTTATTTATATGCCCCTTGTAAGCATGAGCCTTGTTCCACAAGTGTAGCCAAAATAATAATACTTGGACCAAATGCGCCAAGTGATAGTGCTCAGGCTCCCACCATTGCGATTTTTGTGATTTACAATGGTACTCTGGCGGGCGGCACTGATTTTGACGCTCAAATTCCTTTGGCGCCTGACACTCGGAATTGTTTGCCGACGTAAAATGTAATATCTTGAAAACGATTGGCCAGGTCCTATGTTCTTTCGGGGATAAGTCCAAATATGAACATAGGACATTTTGTATTGTTTCGGGACTGATCGGAGGTAACAATCAACTTGATTAAAGTTGCGTTGAAGTGGTCTTATCCCAGAAACAGTGTATATTGGGCGTTATTGAGGTAGACTACTGAATACAGATGGTATACACTAATCTCTCTCTCTTTTCTTTTTTCCCCCTCTTTTCTCAATCTTGAAAAACTTGATTAATTTGTCGTCTCCACAGACATGGGACTTGGGCCGGAAAAAACATAATAATCAATAGAATTGTTTCAGTATCCCTCTTTATATAAGTAAATTACAACCCAAAAAAAAAAAAAAAAAAACATTTTTTGGCCAAGTTTGAAAAAAAGGTAGAAGGGAGATATCTCCCGTCATTATATTCGTGCTTCTATTGATCTTGATTTTCTGTAGAAAATTTTGCGACGGATCCTACGATCGCATCTCTCGACTTATCCACTAACACCTCCCTCAAACATCTTCACTTATCCTCTCCCGATCGAGTCATAAGTGTCATCTCATGGATCCCTTACATCCTCGAGAACATCGCCATTTCCAACCTTGAGACCCTTCATATTTCGTTTGCCCAGACCCGACAATTTCATCTCGACCGTCCTTTCATCAAACTTTTGGCTCATATCCTGGAAGGAGAGTCTTCGAGTAGATACAGATTTACAAAGCTTCGGTTGATTAAATTCACCGCGAGTGCGAAGCGATGCTCTACTTCTACTACGGCCAAGGGAATTCCAGAATTTAACCTTGGAGAGGCTGGCAGGAATAAGATAAGGGAATGTATACATTCCTGTTTACCGTTTTGGGATGGGAGAGGCGTGGTTGTGGTGGATTTTCATTAGAGGTATGCCGCGCCGTCCGAGTAGTTAGTGTTTTGGGTACCAGGAATCCGGGCCCCCAGCGGAATATAAATAATATTCGCGGGTTTTTAAGGAGCACGAAAAGAGATCGTTCCAGTCGCATCCTTCACCTGAACTGCGAGATTGAAATCGTCCACTCGCATTTGTACCCTGACTTCGCGGGATTGTGCTTCCCGACTTTGTTCGGTTTGATCGCCATTAAGGAAATAGAATCGAAGATATTAGATTATCTCCACGACCAAACGATGGATAGCCCGTTGTCTCCGGTGTCGAGATTCCAACACGATATTAGATACTTCCATAAGCGAGATAGACGTCCCCGAATGCCCAGAGCCCGTTTGAGGTGGACTTGACAAAAAAACGGAACAAAGCTGACATACACCACACACACTTCCAAGACCATTTGGGCTATAGTACAAAGCGAGGGCCGACAGTAGATAACACGAGTTGGCACAGATGTTCAGTAGGCACAGATTTGTCTACTCTAGCTCGACTCGTTTCATGTTACCGTGACCGTTCTTTGTCAGAGGGTCGCCCAAGATTTCCCTCCCATTCCTTTGTCGACACTCTGCCTCCCGCCAACGACTTTTCCTTTGTCTCTTGCAATTTTCAGCTTTGCTTTCACGAGCCTCTAACAATTCAATGGCACAGTATAGGCTATGTAAGAATAGTTTGTGTGCTTTCGAAAACAATAACAAGTACGAACCATGTTTTGTTAACGCCGAATAGAATGCATTACCGCAATTTGTCCGAGGGAGCACTTATCCGAGGGTTTTTTGACCAGCTGAAATGGCCAGACGGTCACTCTCCGGCGCTTCGATAGGAGCAGCAGAGAGATGTGCTTTCGAAAATGGCGACGCGAACAGGAAGACGGTCGACCGGCCAAAACACCACCAGATCGATCACAAGGGTGGCACAAGGAACGTGCAATCGACGTCGACGCAGTGAAAAATTAAGCGGTCTATTTTAAAAGTAACCCATGTTGAAAGACGAAAGAAGCGCACCAGTATAGTATCTAGGCCACCTCATAGTACCCACACTGACGCGCGAAAATTCCTTCCGATAGAATTGCGCGTAGGAGAGAATGAAGATCGACCGAAATCTTTCAAGGTTGAACCAGCCAGACGCGGCGTCAACGAAACTGGTAGCAACGAGTGCTTTGCCGTCTTTGCTATGCGCATTTTTGACAGCTGGGTCCGAGGACATGTAGCTGCAATCATGTCTCCCATATCCTCCCCACAATCCTAAGAAAAAGATTCCACGGGAAAAGCCGTCGCAGTCCGTCATAAGAATTCTGTCGTATATAGAATGATACTGGATCACTCGAAATACGCCGTAGAATCCAAATCGGTGCCGCTTACCTGTAAGTGAGGAGAGACTATGGCCGCGCCGATAAATCCAAATTGTTTCTGTACATAATTTATAGCTATACCTGATAAGTAAAAACAGGGTAAATAACTTACCTGTCAGGCCAAATTGCATAGCCGAACGTTTGAACGTTGAAAGCCGCGACCAAGAAAAATACGAGTTCAAGTATGGGCGTCTTTATTTTCCCGGACCGAAATCGGTTTCGGTCCCGTGATCCGACACTTTTCGTCGTTGACCACGCAACAAACGACTACATCTTCTCATAATTCGAGACATTTCATCTCATCCCGCCACTGCTAGGCTCCGAAAGACCACCAGACCTTTATGCAGTCAACAAAGCTCAATGCCTATCCACCCCAAACCCTTCCAATACGCGTGAAGAAAAGCTGAAACCTTGCACAGAAGCATCGCCACCTATCTTATCCGGGACAGATTGGCATCTCGCTACTGTCCGGAGAAATGGCGGCACTGGGCTTTCTGGAAGAATCGCAGAATTGCGAGATGCGCAGGAAGTAGAAAGGATCATGAGCGCATGTTCACAGTGGGGCGTTGCCAGTACGTCCCAGTTTCTAAAAAAAAATATATTCGATGAGAATACTCATCAGATCCTTTCCAGTTGAAAGACATATGTTCTGGATGCACGCAATAGCCTTGGTCGATCCACACAACATAATGGTCGCCCACGCTTGGATTTGCAACGACAATTCCTCTGAGCCCCCAGTCCGACCGGACCTCTCCCTTTCATCACTTCCGAAACATTACTCGTTTTTCCTGCATTGTCTGCCGAGTGAATGCTTCATATTTTCGCTGCTGGCGATTATGTTCAGAGGGAGAACGAGGGAGATGGATGGTTTGTAGTTGATGTAGGATTGTGTATCGACCAAGGTGCCAATATTCTAGCCTACTCTTCTTGGGTTTGTCACTGACGTTCGTAGAGTCAAGGTCGCGTTATAACAAGCCTCTAGTCGAGCTCTATCTACTTCCGGGGTCCAGCTTGCTGTCGCGCAACGACCACCGATCCCGTACGGAGTACTCAAACCTTTCTTTTATATCTGTGACCATATTCGACGGAGGGGAGGATCGAGGTCAAAAAATAGTCTGGAACGTGGTCGATTGCGAAGAAGGACGCAGGGATTCAGTGAGCAAAGTGATGAGTATCCTTCGTCCTACGTCTTTCAAACTTCTGACTTTGTTTGAACAGAACGTTTCCTACGTGGTCTCCGAATCCCCCAAACTGAACAATGCTTGGCGTGGAAGTGAGGTTCGAGCTTCGGAGATGGTCTGGAAGGAGGAAATATAGCTGGTTGTGGGGGAGATGGTCGTAGGGATTCAATAAACAAGGTGACGCTTATCTTTGTCCTTCATCTTCTTTACGACTGATTTTCTTCGAAAATAACTCTCCCACGCTCCAAATCCTATGAACTCATCCTGCGAACTCGACTACGACTCTCTCTTCATCTGCTTCTCATAAGTGCTGGAAGTGGTAACTCGACAATACACGGACCTGCAGCTTCGAAACCTTTCGTTTCGTTCTTCAACTGGACTAGAACGACTTGGTAACGGTGAGGAACTATTGCCCTTTTTGTTTGGCTAGTGATTTACTGAATATCATGCTTGTTTCTGATGTAGACCAACGATGATAATATGCAATTGAACCGAGCGCATATCCTACGGTGCTCAGCTACTTGGCCTACAGTAGTAAACAGCGCATGAATGAACGTGGCGCCTGTCACTTGCTGTCCGAGCGAGAGAGATTTTGAAGCAAGAGTGTGCGTGGTCAGATAACAAAAGGTCTCGTTTGTCTTTCGTCATAAGAGGTGTGCGAAGGCTAACCTGATTGATGTTCGCAGCATTTTTTACACGAATCACCACCCTCATACTCGCCGCTACAGCAAGTCGAATTCCTGTCATGTCAGGAGAGAGGGCCGCAACCACCGAAGAAGCATAAATGAACCACGTCTCCTTCGCCCCCGGCTTCTGCTCGTTCATATTCCGCCACACCACCTTAAAATCATTCTGTCGGAAAAAAACATCGTTTCGAACGTCGTCATTGTCTCTTCCGAGATATTATTCGCTATCGCCGTTCCGAGAGAGACTTTGAGGAAAGGATTAGGGAAGGTGGACGAAGAATTGACGAGGGGCTCAAGCGTCGATGGAAGGGGCGTCACCAATACGCCCAGAGATATTCGTCCTTCAGTTGGAAGTCTGAGTGATGGTTCGGACCAGCTTTGCACCTGTCGTTCTTGACCAATTACAGTTCTGTATAATTAGGTTAGTTTCATACTACTTTGGGCTTCGTTGTCGCAATTACATATTATCTCCCGATGAACAGACCTCTCTACCTCCCTCTGTTATCCTCACTCACGCCTCCCGCCCCTTGCACCTGGAAGTTCAATCCGAAATTTTAGAAATCGCCTCTTCCACCTGCACCGCATTCTTCAAACCTTTTCAGCATGCCCCTCAAGTTCAAACTCATTCACGTCCCAACACTCGTGCAGATACAACCACATCCATCAGTTGAACATATCAGAAGAGAGAGGGGAAGCGCTACTTGGTTTTTGGTAGGAAGTGGTGGTTACAGTTTGGGTTTAGATCTTAGTCGTGATCGAGTCGGACGAGAAGCAGTTTGAGGGAGAAGGGAGAACGAGGGAAGAAGAAAGGAAGGCAGGGCGGCGGGGGGCAGGAGTGCTACGTCGCCGGGTGCAAGACTTGGGCTTGGGACGTGTTGGCTGTTTTCTGTTGCGAAGAGTGAAAGGTCTCCTTTGGACGCGCCGAGGGTCACGGTTTGCGAAGGAAACATGAGGTTTGATCTTGAAGGCAGCGAGGCGAACTTTACATCATTTCATATTCTATGTTTGGTATATTCGAGAAAACAGCAAACTCCGACCGAAAAACAGTACAAATACCTGAATGCAATGCTCTTCCTTGTATACACGCCTTGCCTTGATTTTACTCCCTTAACACTTGCCAATCATGGTAGACGATTCGCACGATTCGCACGCTGATATTGCTCCCGTGTTGACACCGCCACAAAGTCAACCTGAACTTGACGCTCATCCAATCTCAAAGGAAACACCTTATAAACTTCGCACCACCGATTCTTCTGCTTTTCGTGACGGAAACCTTGAACAGAGGAGGAAAATTGTGATAGAGGATTTGAATGGGATGATACCGGAGGTCGAAGTGGACTGGCTTTTCAACCACGTCTTGCCGGACCCCATCCAAGGCTTTGACCCTGTAGCGGTCGTGAAGCGGTTGCAGGAAAGCGGGGCGATTACCGCGAATGGGTGGCAGGCGCTTCCTCAGGATCCAAAAGCTGACCGTCGTCACGAAGACGAACTCTATGCTCAGCTAGGGTCTGTATTCAACGCGGTCATAGAGGCGACAAACTCCTTGCATCCTAATCATACTCAGCATTTTTCACTTATCATGCTTCCGAAACGTCCGCCATCCTCTGAGCGAGCTTCGAAAGCCCAGCCTGACGCGTCCTTCTATCTCGCCCACCTCGCCAAAGCCCTCAAGACAGAACCAAAAACGGCGGTCTATAGTTGGTACAATAGCGCGAGTCCTGGAGAATTCAAGAAAGACCTCGAAAGCTCTGTAACCAAACGCAATGAGGTGATTCAAGTAACGTATTGCTGCCTCTCTGTCATCTGATTTTCTTTCAAGAACGTATCCAAGATTGTCAAAGGCTTGCAGTTTATTATGTCCGTCGATCCTTGTCGTCGTTTTTCTTTTGGTTGGACCATGCAAAATCGCGACCTTCGAATTTGGTTTGCATGTCGTGGAGTAGTTCTTGTTACCAAGCCTGTCGATGTATTCACGGTGCGTCGAGCTTTTGTTCGTTCTTTCAGTATTGTTAACAACTGTCCAGAATCCTGATCGACTCGTACGGTTTTTCGCATCCATGGCTTTCTCCTCTCCTACTGCGCTCGGGTGGGATCCCTCCATCCAGCATCTCCCGACTCTTCTCCTGCTCGACAATATGTGATCACCGTCAATGGCCAAAAATTCACAACGGTCAAAAACCTCGCCGATTACTCCGCCGACAGTCTCGTCAGCCGCGCTACTCGGGTATGGTTGGTGAAAGATGAAGGGGGCAAGGAGTTTGTCCTGAAAGACGTATGGATGGATACAGATCGACTTCCGGAGCACGACGTTCAGGAAAATCTGCTCAACGACGTTAAGGAGAAACGGGGGCCGCAGGCGTACAAGGCTCTACTGGATCATATGCTGACGCCTCATGTCTTCGAGCGGTTGAAGATCGGCGGGATGGACGACACCACACTGTGCATGATGAACAACCAGAATCTTTCCACCTTCAGTGTCTTTGACCTGGTCATTCCGACCTTTGTGGACCCCAAGTCTCGCAGTCTCCATCCGAGCGATTCCATATCTCAATCCTACCTGTCTGGAACATCCGAATGCACTAGTGTCCAGATACAAAGCGGGGATCCTCCGGAACCCATTATACGCTCCAAGTATCATTACCGGATTGTGTTCAAAGAGTATGGGACAGACCTGTATAGCGAGATGAGCCTCCACACCGTGTTTAAGACATTATCTGATTTGGTAACCGGTACGTTCAAATTACTAATGTCGAGCTTTTCTAATGCATATTCATCATTTCTACAGCTCTCGATATAATTCATCAAAGTGGTTGGGTGCATAGAGACATTAGCTGCGGGAATGTCTATTGGTTACATGACCCGGCTGAAGGTCTTTCACGGGGAATTCTTGGTGACTTTGAGTATGCGAAACGATGCGACGATGGAATTGAACATGAGAAACGGACGGTAGGATTGACCTTTCCATGCCGCGCTAACGGTGCTGAATCTATCTCCAGGGAACCTCGGAATTTATGGCTTACGAAGCTGCCATCCGGGCTTTCGATCATTCAAGTATCACCACGGCACTTTGCTCGGATGGTACTCTTCCAGTCATAGCGGCTTTTGCACACAATCCTCTGCACGATTTGGAATCTGTATGGTGGCTGCTTGTCTATATTCTTTTCCACAGGGACGACAAGGCCCAGGTCGCCTCCAACCCCGAGGTGCGAAATCGCAACGCCCACACCCTCTTCAAAACCGACCCCAAGAATCCCATTCGAAAGCAATTCATGAAAAATCCAGCACACATCGATCTCCGAAATACTGGTGTAGCCTCCTCGTTTGAGCCAGTGGTCCGAGCGACCCAACGCCTGGCGCTCCAGTTGCTTTTGGGGTATGGAGAGGCGGAGAAAGAGTATACAAAGATTGACCTGGAGAAGTGTTTGATCCACGGTCAATTTCTTCCGTGGTTTACCGATGAACGGATACTTGAGGCCATCAAAAATATCGAGCTAGCGCCTGCTGTGAGAGCATCTGTTGATGGGAAGCGAAAGGCCGATGAAAACGACGTCCTCGATAAGCGCGAACCCAAAAGGTCAAAGTAAGTCTTGCTCAGCCATTACCTTCTATCTCGCCGCTCAACATACCCCAGGGATCTCTCAGACACTCCTCTACGCCTCATTTAATTCTTGTTCACACTGTCTTTCACTTTTGACTGGTCTGGATTGCCATGTGTCCTAGCGTCGGTGGATGTTTTTTACTATATTATCATATCATTGGTATCTGCGCTATGTAACATGCGTACGCCTATTAATTAGAGTTGCTCCCTAAAGTTTTTGTCGTGTCCTATTCAACATTCTCCGGGAATACTCGAGTCAAATGTCGACCGCGACATCTTCTTTCCCTTTCTTAATGCAAGATTGTTTCTACATGTAAAAACAGCTGCAGACAAACATCAGTGCCTGTCCCTCGCTCATCTGACTTTAAAAGACTGAAAGCAAAAAGATACTCACAGCTCCCAATCATAGTCCAACAATGATACGTATCCGACCCCAGCTGGCTGAGAGGCGGTCCGCTCTCCGGGAGCGCACCTGTCGTAGGATTTATGTGCGCAAACATTGTCGACAAAGCGTTCTTGGTAGGCAGAAGATCGAACGTTGAGACGAACTGGGTGGGCACTGCTATGCCCATGTCGCCTGTGTGAGAAAGGCCACAACATGACTTTTAGTACAAGAAACAAAGAGGAGGGGTAGGACATACCTGGCCATACAGCACTACAACGACGATTGCAATGTGAAAATCACGAATTAAAAAAAGTTGGTAGAAAAACCACCGACCGATCTCGTTTCGCACCTGAAGTTGACGGTCAGCTTCAATTATGTTAGGGGAAAAAGAACAGAGAAAACTTGCCATCGACGATGATAGGATGTACCTGGTATACTAACGTCCTTGAGATTCAAAAGGAACCTGACGGCCCGTATTCACGGGGACTGTGTTCGTTTGCACGGTATATGCACCAGCGTACCACACTGAAAGCTAGTAGTTAGTCTCGCAGGAAGACGGAAAGATTAGAGATAAAAGACGTACATTTTGTCAAAAAATCTTCATTCTCAAACTCCGAATCCTTGGCATAGAAATATCCCGTATAGGCGGTCATATCATCTACATGCGGCATAAAGCTAATCTCGCAGCTGATATTCGAGATACTGACCCCGCCTACACTTGTCAGCGCGATAGTCAGATACCGAAAGCCGCCTCTCAAGGAGAAAGCCGGTTGTGTCCAGAACCCTGGCTTGAGAAGCTGTGGAAGGTGGGACAGGGACAGGGATTCTGGTGAATATCCAGTGAGCTGCGAGCTTCTTCACGAGCACGAGGCTTCAAGGCGGTACGCTGGAGGCTGTAGTCTAACCCCTCTTGAGTCGATTTACCCGACACTGCGCCGCTAGTGGACGCGGGCTCCAAGTAGGTTTCGATCCGCTAGATTCGGCTCGACGTTGAGTTTTCACCAGCAGATGCTTGGTCCGTCTGCACTTTGGGGCCGAAAGTTTGGATAAAGCGGTAGAAAGAGGATTGGCTCAGAATGGGAAGGTGGTGGTTGAGTTCGAGGTGAGTTTCCAAATAGGCGCCCGTAACCCAATACGGAACATAGTCGAAATCTCTTTGTGCGCCGGCAGATACATGGACTGGGTGTGTGTGAGCACAATATGAATGTGGGGGAGACCGGAGGACAGTTGACTTGTTTGGTCTCGATAGGGGAAGCTGTGCGTCGAACGAGGGTTCTATAGAAGAATGAAAATCAGTGAGTCTCACTCAATTTTCTATTCTAAAAGACAAAGACTGACCATTTTGATTCGGGAGGAATCATTGGAGCTTAATCGATATTCTCCGCAACCCTCTTCCTCAGCCTCTATTTCATCCGCTTCTCTCTCACTGCTCCTTTTTCCCGCCTTTCCCCATTCCCACCTCCATCTTCGCCGTTGTTTTCCCGCGTGGATGAATTCAGATTTGACGACAAGGAGGTGGAGGCGTTGAATCCTTCAATTTTGGGTGGGATGGAGGTTGCTGAATGCCGCCGTCTCAGATGGAAATGGTGGTGGTGGAAGAAGAAAGCGATGTAGGGAGTGGACGAGGCGAAGAAAATCCAAGGCGGCCAAACAAAGGCATTTGACCCCATTCGACGGCTATCGTAACGCTGCTACGAGAGCAGGAGATTATAAATGGGCTATGGAGAGGTAGTAAGACCGAACACATTGATCGTTCGGTCTCGTTAGCGATGTAGAAGAGAATTTGGGGCGGGGAGGTTACTAGGAGCCAAACGGACTGAGCTATTGCGTCGTTCGGTTTGTATGGTGCTCCTGAGGCCACACGAGGTGGTGTGTATGCCACGAAGACATAGAGGAGCCAAACAAATAGTTTCTTTGGTCTCACTGGCATTGCAGGGTAGGGATAGGCCTGGGAGTTCCGAGAGAGCCAAAAAGAGCGAGAGTGTTGAGTCGCTTGGTCTTCCTGACGCTGCTGAGGCCGCATAGGCCGCATTTGAATTTGCCAGGAGCGCTGGTAAGCCATCAATTAGCCTAAACAACAAACAAACAAAAAAGGATGAGTTTTTACTCACCTGTTTCTACCCATTTTCCCCAGCACCCCTTAAGCCTTCTAACCTGTTTTCCCATCTCCTGTGTAGCTTTGAGGCCCAGAATCTTGCAGAAAGTGATAGGAAGTAAAGGTGGTTGGATTGGGACGATGGTGGTTGGAGCTGAGGGAAGATCGAAAATAGGCGCACCCATTGCCCAATGCGGAACGCCACCAAAAGTGTTTCTGCACCCGTGCACAGAGACAAGGGCTGGCAGGTAGAGATGTGGGGAGACCAAGCAAATTTTTTCGCTTGGTCTTAACGGCGGTACAGGGCAGATATGGCGTGGAAGGTCTGGGGGGGCAAGAATGACCGAACAACGTGAGTCATTCGGTCGTGGTAACGCTGCGAGAGTAGCGGGGAAATTGTGCGTGAGTTGTTTGAGTTGTTCAGTACTGGAGATGCTGATGGGGTAGTAGGAGGGTGTGGATGAGATGTGGAAAGGTGGAGAGACCGGACAATGCATTTGTCCGGTCTCTCTGTAGTTTGTGGAGGTAAAAGGTGGCGGGGCAAACCAAACCCATCAAGCAAGCAGTTTCACTCGGTCAACAAGGAGCTTGCTATACGAGCAGGTGAGTGAACATGAGACCAAGCGAAACTCAATGAATGAGCTCGCTGGTGGTGCAAAAAGCGGGAGAAAGGGCTGAGGGAGTTGAAGGGAATGAATCTACTAGGATTCATCATCGGCGCCCATTCGCGTCGACGGCGGACATGCCCTTGGTGCTTCCATGGGTGGAGGCGTTTGTGCATTGCGGAGATTTGGACACTGGGCGTCGACCGAGTGTTCTAACAAAGAAAGAAAATTGGTAAGTCTCAATTTTTCATTAATAAACGACAAAAACTTTACCACTTTGATTTGTGAAGAATCATCAAAGCCAGCCCCTGTTCCTGCCTTCCCTAATCTTTGCCATTGTTTGTGTGCATTGGTGAGGGTCAGATAGGGTGAGGGGGGGTTGATAAGGAAAGGAATACGGGGGAGACCAAGTGAATTTATTGTTTGGTCTCGAACAGTGGTACAGCAGTGGAGTTAGAGCCTGGAAGGTCCCGGGGAGGAAGAGCGACCAAACGACATGAGTCCGTTCAGTCCTGGGAGTGCTGCCGAGTTAGTAGGAAGGTGTAGGGGGGGGAAAGGTAGAGAGAGGTAGAAAGACCGGACAAGTTGCTGCTGTTGTGTAGAGGTAAGGGGTGAGCCAGAAAAGGACCCAAATGACTGTAAATAGCATTGCTAAAGCAGCAAGAGGTCGTACAGATGCCGTAAGAGTGACTTGCAAATCCAAACAAATGGATTGTCTGGGCTCGTCGTAAAGGAAAGGGGTGGTGCAAAAAATTGGGGGAAAAAGGCCGAGGGGATTAAGGTGGCTTGAAGCTGAAACATATTTTGGGGTTGAGATCAAGGAAAAAAAGAAAAAAAAAAAAAAAAAAAAAAAAACAAGGGATTTTACACAACTGGTCAGTTTTACCCGTTGTATCCCAGCAGACGTAATCCTCCAAAACTAGTATTTCTAACCCTTCTGCATATCTGTTTGATGCCCCCCCCCACCACCACCAAAACTTGCGGAAAGCGGATAAGATGACGGTGGAGTTTGACGTAAGCTCCAAAATAAGCGCCCGGTGAGCGGAAAGTTCCCGACAAGTAATTCATGTGATATTTGGGCCGATTTAAAGTGTCATGTGATCCAGAATCAATTGGGAGATATGGTCAGCCATATCTCCTGGGCATTTCGTGTGCTGGTGTTCATGCATATCTCCCGGGAAAAAACATAATAATCAATAGAATTGTTTCAATATCCCTCTTTATACAACCCAAAAAAAAAAAAACAAAACAAAAAAACATTTTTTGGCCAAGTTTGAAAAAAAAAAGGTAGAAGGGAGATATCTCCCGTCATTATAACAGATTAGACAATATCTGAGTATCCCCCCCTCTTATAGCTACTGAATTTTTTGACAAGTTGAAAAAAAAAAAAAAAAAAGGTGGGAGATATCTCCCATCATTCTGACAGAGGGTTTTTTTGATCAAATATCCGAGTGATGGGAGATATCCCCTGAAAACCCCCAAGCATGGGTATGAACCTTGAATTGTGATGGGAGACATCTCCCACCTCATATATTTTTTTTGGTGAGTTGAAAAAAAAAAAAAAAGTGGGAGATATCTCCCCATCATTCTGACAGAGGATAAAGCATAAGCACTTTCAGAAAGTTTTTTTTTAAACCCCCCTAAACTATAGGAACTAACTATCAAAAAAAAAAAAAATTTATATAGGGGAAGTGCGTGGGTTGCCACGGGGTATATAGATTAGATCTACACCAGATGTTGAAAGAAGAGATAACGGAGGCACAGAAACGTTACAAGGAAACCGCAGATCGAAAACGAATCCCTGACCCTAACTTCCCCATCGGCTCCGACGTATACGTCTCAGCAAAGCATATTCGCTCTACTAGACCAACTCCGAAATTCTCCGAAAAATATCTCGGACCCTTCACGGTCATCGCCAAACCCAGTTCCGTATCCTACACCATCAAACTTCCTAACTACCTTCGCGGAATTCATCCTGTCTTCCATGTCTCACAATTGGAACCTGCGATTCCGAACACCATTCCGGATCGATTCACGGACCCGCCGCCTCCGGTGGAAGTCAATGGTGAACAACACTTCGAAATCACAGAAATATTAGATTCTAAGGTGGATAGACGAAGAAAATGCCCGCTACTTTATTTGGTTAGGTGGGAAGGTTATCAAGGTACTGATGATGAGTTTGAATGGGTTTTAGCGGAGGAGGTTTCAGCAGACGAATACATCACTGAGTTTCATTCAAAATATCCGGACAAGCCAGGACCGTTGGACAAGATCTTATCCGAATTAAACCTTCGGATCCGATAGGATACGTTTTCGTTATTTTTCATTTTATTCTCTTCCTCACAATTCATTATATTTCACACTTCAATTCTCATTGAGATTCACTCATTAGGTTTTTTCCAAGAAATTATTTTTTATATACAATTTCAAACACACAAAAAACTAATTACAATTATTCTAATTACTAGGTCCAGATCGGGAACCCGTCGCGTCCGTGCTATCGCTTTTCAGCAACATTTTCAGTTGCTTCTGGACAAGGCCAATGCGCTTTCCCAGCACCACCACCTTCCAATCCAAGTCGTTCACATCCTCCAGTTGCTTTCTCAGCAACCGGATAATCAGACGGTCACGCTCTCCATCGGACCCGTCGCTTCCCTTCCGTTCCCAGTCGCACTTCACCTTTGCCACATGGCACCCTTCACAAGTGCGGGTGTTCGCCTTTGACTGGCGAAGACACTCCGTTCCTCTGTCTCGGCACCGACGGCACGGGGTGCGAAACTTCTCCGCCGCTTCTTCTTCTTCTTCTTCTTCGTCCTCGTCCTCATCTTCTTCGTCGTCCTCGTCTTCGTCCGCGTCCGACCGCGGCCGGAACTCCTCGTCATCCATAGGCGTCGGAGACCTGATCTATAAAACGAAAAGAGAAATTAGTTTTAAAAGTTCAAAATAATAAACAAACAAACTTACCCTCGGACGCTTTGGTCTCTCCGCGACCTTTTCCACAACCTTTCGCTTTCCTCTTGAAGCGGACTCCACCCGCTTTCTCCACTCCTCCACGGCCTTCCGCCGGCTTTCCGAAACTTCCTCCCTCTCCTCCTTATGCGCCTTAGCAGCTTGCGCATACTCATCCACGGCAACTTCGAATTTTGCGATTGCGTCTGAGGACGCGTCGGAATCCGGATCGTCCGGAAAGACTCCGTTGAACGAAGGAAGAGAAGGGAAGTCTGATCGAAAAGAGGGTGCCGACGGCATATTCGGGAAAAGTTGGAGAAAAAAGGACGAGTCGGTTATCCGGCTTATAAGAAACATTTCCGCGCGCACGGACCAGTCGGAGTGTCAAACAGGATTACATAATTTTATTCTTGCGACGCGCCCTCGAGGCTCGGGCGCTAAAAGGGGGATACTGTTATAGCCATGCACACGGACCCGCACGGACCCGCTCCTGGACCCGGTAACTATTCTTTCATTATCATCTTAACAATGTTTCCACTACATATCCACAATCATTCAATCACCGACATCTTTGATTTACTGATACTTACCTTTCACGAGTTTTCCTTATTATGGTTATAGTGCCATTATGATGATTCCGTATACGGCCCGGATCCGTAGTATATAAAGACTTGTAAACTACGTAGTATGTTTCCAAGTCTAAAATCAACTTAGCTGGTTCTACTCGTTATTCTTACTTGTGCAGAGAAGGAAAACACTCGACGCGCCTCGTCGCGTCCGACTCGGCTCCGCTCCTCGTCTTCAACGAGTTAGTCCTAGTGACAACACTCCGTTGTTACTGTCACCTCCGATCAGACTTAGCACTTCCCAATCGGATCCCTTCGGATCCGACGCTTCGTCGGACTGGGCTTAACAGTTACGAAGCACAAGAAGTTAGTAGACTCACCGAATTTCGAATTCTGATAGAGGTTTCAGGCTCTTTCTTGAATTCTGCTGGATTCGCGATATCGTACCAGCTGTAAGAGGCATTCTTTTCGTCTGCGTTGAGGTCGCTAGCGATGTTGGTAGGAAGAAAGGTTGCATCGGGTTCGGTTCTCGAAGTACGGTCCGAGGAAAGTGGGCGATTCGGCAGCATGACAAGCGCGAAATGTTGAGTATGAACAGGATACAATGACTTTGTCGCCTCTATAACCGCGTCGAATACCGAAGTCAATTGTCCATAGACCTTGTTTTCGTGACGAGAATCATCCTTGGGGTTGTCGGAGAACACCTTCCACCCGCTCGCAGTAATCATTTTGGATTTCCGCAGTTCCAACGTTGAAGCCTGGAATAGGGCTTGGCAAGACGTTTTTGAAAAACCACTCGACTTCGACCTCTGGCACCATCCCATCTAGAGCCTGTATGATGATTGACTTCCTCTGTTCAAGAGTTCCCGAGCGAAAAGCAGCAGAGTCAGTCAGCCGCGGTTTCAAAGGAGTTTCTTTTGAGACGTGACGAGCGGGAAGAGGAGGTTGAACCGGTGGCGGTGTAGAAGGAGTCACGGGAACAGCACTAAGCGCGTCGTCTGCCATGGCGTCGAAAAGCTGGGGGGGGCACAAAAGAAAAAGAAAAAGAGGATCCAGGCTATTTGTACTGCTTTACACGTTTGTTGATCTTCTCGAACGTATCAAATATAGGAAAACAGAATGTGGGTCCAGCGGCCAGCCTCGTTGCGCTAGGATAGTACAGATTCGTGAACGCAAGGCGTATGATTCTTGGTCAAGACGGAACAGTTGGGTACAAATACTTCTACTTCGTTAGAGTGAACTTTTGTGGCCTCGGGCTTTACTCATTCTCATCATCTTCATGCCACGTTCATTCATGCGCCGTTTACTACTTTAGGCCAAGTAGCTGAGAACTGTTGTATACACGCCCGGTTCAATTGCATATTCTCATCGTTGGTCTACATCGGAAACAAACAAAATATTCAGTAAATAGCTAGCCAAACGAAAAGGCGATGATTCCTCACAGATAAGGCGCCAGATTCTCTTGATCAAATTCCGGTACAAAGTCGTTCTGGTCCAGTTGAAGAACGAAAGATGTAAGGTTTCAAAGCTGCAGGTACGTGTATCGTCGAGTTTTCACTTCCAGCACTTATGAGAAGTAGATGAAGATGGGGTCGTAGTCGAGTTTGCAGGATTCAGAGGGTAGGAGAGCTCTTTGTCAAGAAAGTCAGTTGTAAAGAAGACGAAGGACAAAGATAAGCATCACCTTTTTCGTTGAATGCCTACGACCATATCCCTCACAACCAGCTATCTTTCCTCCTTCCAGACCATCTCCAAAGCTCGAACCTCACTTCCACGCCAAACGTTGTTGAGTTTGCAGGTTTCGGAGACTAGTCGGAGATGTTCTGTTCAAACAAAGTCAGAAGTGTAGAAGACGAAGGACGAAGGATAGTCATCACCTTGCTTGTGGAATCATTACGTCCTTCTTCTTCGCAATCGACCACGTTCCAGACTATTTTTGAACCCACACACACCATGGGCAGTCGACAATCCAAAGCAGCCAAAGCCGACGTCGACGAAATCAACGAAACCACCATCCGTCGCAACCCTCTCGTCCAAGCCATGGAAAAGAAACATCACGAAGAAATCGAAGAGCTCCAAGAAATCCGCTCAAAACCACGCCGAATCCGAAGAACACAATGCGAGCTCGTCAGGAGAAACAGCACCTGAAACATATCGGTGGCTCTCAAGTCGCAGCTAGATCAGGAAGCCGAGGCACGTCGAGCAGCGGAAGAACTACACAGGGATGCAGAGATGAAGCGTATAAAGGCTGAAAATGAGGCTTTGGAGCATGCTCGGCAGGCAGAGAATGCTCAGAAAGCTAGAGATGATGCTATCCACGCCGCTATGCGAGTGTGTAGGATTACAATGCGTTTATTTTTCTGCTTTTTTCCGAAATCGTCTCCCATTCTACACGTCAACCATAATAGAGTCCGAATTCTGGTCGTGTTCTTCCACGGGGGATCGAAAAAAAGTGCCCAGGAAGCGTTTCAGTTGGAAAATGGCTGAGAAAAGGGTTCATATCCTACTAATAAGAATTTTGGAGCGCTGAGCATAGTCAAGCTCACCTTTCTGGGATGCTATAAAGACCGCGTTCACCTCCCGGGTTGATAGTGGACACAATCCTGAAATTCGTCTCTGTTACCCCCTAATACACTGGTCCCAACTAATGTATCCGTAAGATCATCGGGAATGATCTTGATATAAGTTCGGAAAATCAGTACATACCTTTGGGACGGCAGCAGCTCCTACGAAACTCCTACGGGACCAGACTAAAATTCTTGAAGTATCCCAACGATCGCGCTCCTCTTAAAAGCACGCGCGGGGGAGCTGCTCGCAAAGCCTCGAGTTCTGCCGGTAACCCATTTCTTTAATTTTTGACAAAACGTCTGTGGAATTCGAAAGTCAGAAAACCCTACAGGGAAGCAAGACGAACGTTACTATGAATGATGATGAGCAAACTCGACCATTCCTGCGATTTCCAGAATCTGATAGACCCTCGATCTTGAAATCGTGCGCAGACACACTCGCACCCTAAGGCCTTTTTTCTGCTTCTCCCATCCCTCCCAGCCGCAAACGCAGCTAATAATTCCGTGTCCAAACTTCCTATCCACCTCCGCATTGCCAGTAATTCTCGGATTACACGGTCTTGCAGACATGGCAAATCATCCACATCCACATCTCGCCCCACATCCTCAAGCTCCCCGTAACACCTGTCAACATCGCCCCGTACATCCCCAACATCATGCACGTCCCCGTGGAGCGTGTGCTAGTCATCCGTGACATTGTCCGTATCAGGAATGTCTTCCAGCTCTGCACGGAGGTCATCGAGTCCGGCTCGAGACAGCTTCAATAAGGTCCATGTCACCGCTGAACCCGTGTCCACTCGGCTCTGTATGACCTTCATCTCGTTCTCTCAATTCTTCGACGTCGATTCTGATATGAAACCTCCTACTAGACTGTTTACGTTCTGCGGTCATAGTGATGAATCCGTGCATGACTCGGGAGTGGGGTGAGAGGAGTAATATGGAACATGAGGTAGAAACCGAGTCTATAGCGGGAGTGAGAAATGGTTCAAAGGACCGAGGTAGTTGAGAAACACGTACCATCGTGGTTAGCACTGGCGCGATAAGGGCCCAGAGGAGGAATGGATAGGAATCGGCCGGATAAAGGTAAGAAGATCCCCCCCCCGAAAGAATGACACGCCGGGAATGGGATAGAGACACGCCTGGACGTGGACAGGGCGTGAGTGTGGGTGCACAATATTCATATCTTGTTGATCCTCGTTGTCGAATGCGGGAGTAAACGTGTGATGTCGCCAGGGTTTTGCGGAGTCGACGACGGATTTCCCATGTGGATCGACACAAGTCTTGACCCCGTCAATCCTTCTGAGAGTCCTAGCCACGGATGAGAAGGGCGGGTAGACAGGACGAGAGGAGCTGGAGAGCAGAGCCGAGGGTCAGAAGCAAGCTGTTCGGGAATGTTGACTTGTGAGCTACGGATGATGGTGCGACGAGTTTGGTCCGCGATAGCGAGCTTTTTGGCATATTTTTTGCATCTGTTTTGACCAAAGAGGCAGTATCAAGTGTGTGTCTTGGTTCGATATTGTGAAAAAGATCCGTAGGCCGTTCCACTGTGATTCTGGTTAAGGTCTAGAACATGCATAATGAGCTTCAGAAATTACAGGACAGCTTTTTAACGCACCACTAAGATTGGGGCTTCCTTTTCCGCGATACCCCCCCTCGTCACTTGAGTAAAGACGTGTTCGATGTCTGAATGGCCAATAAGGAGATGTCAAAAGAGCCGAAATTCGAGGGCGCACCGCTTGCTCTGAGATTTCTAATGTGAGAAAACTTGTACAGCAGCAATTCCGACTTTCGGGCTAGCCAAGTAGAGTTCAAAAAATGTGCTAAATAGAGATCGACATTGGCTTACAGGTCAGTAGATGGACCCCTGGCGAGTCGTCCTTATCGGAGTCAAGGTTTTCTATGGCCGAGGATGCTGAATGAATTGCCTGTTTAGACGGAAATTTTATCGAGCGATGAAGGGAGGGGGAGAAAGAAGCGCTCTGACATCAGTCACCTGACTCCGTTTCCACTCAACACTATGGTCTTGAACTTGCTCTCCGCTGCATGTCTTTCCAAA
Source organism: Collybiopsis confluens (assembly GCA_013368555.1). NCBI lineage: Eukaryota > Fungi > Basidiomycota > Agaricomycetes > Agaricales > Omphalotaceae > Collybiopsis > Collybiopsis confluens. The sequence continues at coordinate 228,988 of JAACJN010000059.1, read as the reverse complement.
CCTCGAAAATTTAAGACCCGCTCAGAATTTTCGTCTTCTCCAGGATAGACATATCCAATACAGAGTGGGTACCAGCCATTTAGCGCTATCACAGCTTGAACTCAATTTGGCAACAGTTGCGTGAGCTAGAGTATTTCTGGGGGTTATCACGAGGGGAATTGGATCCTTTTTCAGAACCATGTTTACGGTGAGCTCAAGAACCTCATGCCAAGTTCTTCATTCTTATGACTCTCCTCTCCAGTCCGGGCTGATATTGCCCAACTTCTCTGGAGCAAGACTGTTGCTCTGGTACCAGCTATAGATGCGTTGACCACGATGCTTGAACTTGTCAGAGATAATTTTATCGGTAGTTTGGACTGTCGGCAATCATGCTTCAAGGTATGGCTTTTTCACCTTTGCCTTTCTTTCCTTATTGTTTGCGCAGTCGCTTCCTGTTCATGAATATGAATACAAGCTTTTTCCGATTACCGACAGCGGCCCTTCGCTTTATGTGCTAGACCAAAGTGGTACTAACTTGCAACAAGTCAACTATCCCTATCACGACCTGCCTCCTTTAAAGCTCCCCCTCTACCCGTTCTTTGCCACTACGCTTGCTGGAGAAGCGTACTTCGCCAAGCGATCTACTCGCGATCCTGAGTATTCACATCCCCTTAGGGTGATGACCGCCGTATATACAAACTCCCCGCCCTCTGAATTTGGCGCCACTTGTCCGAATTCCTTGCTCGACAATGGTGAAGACCTTACGATCCTCGATGACACATCGACATCTGATTCGGAAAGCACCTTTTATTCTGGTCATGAAGGTAAACGATTGCAATCGTGGATTCAGAGCACAGGCGACGGTTACTCAAAAGACCCCGGATTTGGCGTAGAATCAGGCAAAGATGCGGACGGCAATACATAGTTGTCGGCATATGAACTTATTCATTTGTACCACTGCATTTGCTATTCACGTTGTTATTAATGCGAAATTTGGTATTAATACCGATTGCTTTCCGCCGCTGCTTCTCGAGCTCTATGAGAGATGTCAAGGAAATATTCATTATCGAGCCGTGGTCGAACTAACAGAGTCAGGGCCCGGTCAACAAAAGAGACGGTCCTCTCCTTCACGACCACCGTCAAAACTCAAATTCTTCCGACTTCTCTGTTTCTCCTAAACCGTGTCCTACGTGTCCTTGTGGCTAAACTTGCTACAACTATAGGGCTGACTCCCTTGTTCTATTTATTCGTTCGCACACGCGTGTTCGAAAGCAGTCGATGAAGAGTCATTGAAGACGTCAATGCAGGAGCCCCAATGGCACCGTACCCGTTTCACTTCATAAGCTGTGTACCCGTTTCACTTTTGCATATGTTTCTTTATTTCACATGTCGGAGGAACCAGTAGGTGTAGATTCGTTCTTTGTATTTTGCTGTCCTTCAGAGTGGACACGACAAGACGTAGACGTTTTCAAGATCAGAAAGACCGGTCCGGGCTGCGCTTCCTGTCGTGTGCCGTTCCTGCCAGGCTTTCGCGCCCAAAAACTTACCTCAGATCCGCATGAAGATGGCATTAATTTCTTTGTGCAGTAATCCGAATTATGTAGCGAGCAGGAGATGGGATGATATTTTAAAGGATTGTAAATTTAGAGGACTCGCCGTGTATTTAAATAATGGTGTAATAGACATTTTTTGTTTGTAAATGCAGGCGTAGAGAAGCGAGCATATGAAAATCATCTCGCTGAAGGTCACCTTCCTACTCGGCCATTTGGGTAAGTCGGGGTGGGCGATTCTGACGCTGTGGCTGAAACCAGCTCTGGATTCTTAACTGTACGAAGAAAAAGTACTCCGGAGGTTCCCTCAGCCCCGACTGCCGGCTCTCGTCGGTCTGAGGCCGCCTCTCGGGAGTACTTTTCTACTACTCTACTCTATTTCTATTTATTATTTCATGATACTTGTATCGTATCTACTCCTGTACTCTATTCCTTTCAAGGTCTTCACTGTCCAGGGTCCAGGGTCTTCGGTCCGGAGGGTCTCTCTAAGTCTAGGGGTAGTATCAACTCTACACTCCTGACTGATCAAGCTTTCAAACTCGCGGCTTGGTCTGTCGGCTCGAACCGGGGGTCCCACACAACAGTTGCCATCTTAGATATGCTTTTGATGTCATACACAGCGGAGGTCAGCAAGCTCAGACCCAGGCTGAAAGCGGGATCAGCCCAAGATACGAACCGCCCCATACCCGTCGAAACTCTCAGCCCCGTAAGGCCACCAGAGTCTTTGTGTATGGCACCGCCGGAGGTCAGCCGAACACAACCCCAGCTGAAAGCGGGATCAGCCGAGAGGAGTGCCGCCCCATGCCCGTTAAATCTAGGCCCCTGTCGTGTTACACCACGCGCACAATTACAAAGCACAACTGATCAAGCCGAAGTTTGTCTGCCGAATCGGCCGGGAGATAGAGTGAACTACCCCTTGCTTCATCGGAGACGCCCCTCGGTGTCTCTGGCTTGGACAATATCTAAAGGTACTATAGGGGGTAGGTGGAAAAGAATTTGATTGTGGACAGTTCACGGTGTGCAACTGCCCCTTTACAGTCAGTATTTCCTGCGCCAATACTTGCTGTGTCGAGCCGCGAGTTGTAGATACTTGGGATGCGCTTTGCGCGTGGCGTGTACGAGTCCGCCTATGAGGGCGCAGGTCACCAAGTTCATACAAAGCCCTCCTTTCCCCTCGGTCAGAGTCGGGGATTGTGTTAGCCATTGAACGTTGAACGTTGGTAAGGCGAGGTCGCATGGATGAATGACTGGCTCATAGGCTGCGGGGTTCCATGTGACACGGCGCACAACAATGACTCTTTGATGAAGGACTAGTCAAGAATCAATAGCACGACTCGGAGGTGAACAGAATTCCAATATTCGACTTGATATGTACAACATAAATAGATGGGTAATTGAAGGTCGTAAGGACAGCAATGAGTGACAACTATTAATTCTGTAAATAGGATACTCGGAGGGGAGTGACAAACGCCATCGGCTGTCAGATATCTCAGGTGAGGCTCGAGGGGACCATCAGGTGTCAACGTTGCTGGTCGGCACAATCCGTAGTGTGTCGGTGGAAGTTTCGTTTGATCGCAATTCCTTCTTTCCTAAGATCCTCGACGGAGGGATCATTTAGCCTCGTGATAGATTGCTGGATTTCGGGATGGTCATTCGCGAGCCAGATCATTTGCAGTATACCAATAGAGTCAATCTTAAGGTTGTTGTTGTCCAAAAGCGATGGCATGGCGAGTAGTAGCAGTATCATCGAGATTGCTATAGAGACGAATAGCTAACAAAAGCGAATTAGTGCTCTGTGGTGGTGGCGAGGAAGAGTAGCTTTTGGGGAGAACTGTACACTTACGTCTATGCGGTCGATCTTTATCGACGAGTAAGCTCAAGAAATGATATCTACATGCGAATGGCTGATGCTTACCGCAAAGACAAGCAGAAACTCCTCAAAGACAACTACATTGTTATTCTTCACAAAATTTGTTGCGCTTGATATTGTCACCCCGGATTCCGAAGTTAATATGGATGTATCAAGCGTGTTTGCGAATTTAAGATTTTTGCCTTGTCCCTCTGTCGCGGAATAAGCTTTCTAGCGTCTAGACAAGTGCCAGGAAAGATCTTACCCGCCCACATCTCAATTGCAGTCATCCGAGAGAGGACATTCTCGAGATCGCTTAGTTGGATGGTCGGGCTTGAAGTCCCGGTGTTAGGGAGCCAAAAATCAGGAAAGACGTTCAGGGACTCCATTACGAACCTAGAGATCTTTAAGCATGGTTAAGCTAAAGTAGAAGAATGGACAAACTGTTCAGCTTCATATAAGGTCCCGCAGCTCGTAGCGTTGGTGTCGCCATGTTCGTCAAGGCAAAGGGACTGTAGCTGTTCGTTCATTGGAGATGTCGACATGATTTGTAGTGCGCTCCACTATGTAATAAAGGATCTCCTGGTCAGAACGACGAGCTTAGCAACTAGTTTGAAAACAAATACCAAAAATATGAGATTATCCTCTGGCGATGTGGGGTCGAGTGGTGCGCGTCGTGAGGGCGGGAAACGGCTCCACTGGGAAGTAGTCTTGCTACCTTGACCATCGAGACTCAAAAGAGTGTTATTAGTTGGGAATATAGTAGCCTTATTTGAGGTCTGATCGACAGTCAGATTACACGCAAGTGCGGCCACTTGAGAAGTCGTGCTCAGAGTAGATGAGTTAAACTTTGGGTCTGGGAAGCAACGAGTTAGTAAAGATCAGCGCGAGCAGAAAGAATAAACCAATACATACAAACTATCGCCGGAGTCACGGGAACCATCGGTACGACGTTTTTGAACGAATCTTCGATGTTGATGGTCGAGAATACAAGAATTGACGCCGGCCAAGAGTAGCCCTGATGTATAAAGCTTGTTGAGCTGCATGAAGTTAAATTTTCAGGGTCTGAAGACTTGCACGGACAGTCGACTCACAAATAACATCTGGGAAAAAGAGAACGGGGTCCATCACTCCCATATCTGAAGTTCCCATCCTCAACAGCTCCTGACAATTTTCACTGTCAGCCCATTCTATTCGTTCGGCAACATACTCTTCGATCTTTCCAGGTGAAAAACATCCGAATCGTTTGGCATTTTAGTAATCGAGTACGCAACGGACTATTCCGACCCTGCTACATGCGCTCCCAAACAAATTGTGAGAGCATCAATATCAAAAGTGTGAGGTGGGATGAGCGAGGAGAATAAAAAATGTGTGCGCTGAACCGTATCAGCAGTCGACCAGCGTCTAGGTAATCATATTGAGCAGTCGAACTGGAGCGACCACGGAGCTGACTCTGCAAGCATGAAGTAAATCAGTAATCGTTAGAATGGAATCCAGTTTCAAAAACAGAAACATTACCGTTAGCCCCAGTCAGAAGCCTGCACTGTTTACGACCACTACTTCTCCTGCTTGAAGTACGGCCCACAAGCGAAAGGTATCACTAAATCCCAATCTTTGTAACGCACCCCGTGGCCAGGCGAGTGAGAACGAGTGCCTCAGAATCATCGAACCGTTCTTTCCATCGTGGGTGGTCTTTGGAGAGTTTATCATCGAGATTAGCGCGTATCGCTCGTGGATTACAGAAGGCTGTCAGCTCCCCGTAAGAAGCGAACGGCCCTCAAAAGGGTTGGGCCTCCCGGAAGATGTCACATGTAAGAGGGCGGGCATCAGGAGCTTAGGGTTTGTAGGACTTGCATTTATTTGGATAAGCTGACGAACAGCCGACCGTTGCGTGCTCTCGTGGATTCCAATGGGGGCGGGGGGGGGCTCAGGCCTCAGAAAGTGCTAGTAATCCGGGTCAAAAATTGGAAACGCTACGGATTTGTGGGATGGATCTGCGTTCGGGAGTCATGGTGAACGCCGGCAATTGAAGTCGGGCCGGAATCAGATTTTCGCGTGAGGCACGTGTGCGTGCTAAAGAAAAAAAAAACTTCTCTCCAACCAACGACGACATGGATTTGCAAACCCTTTCAAACCTGTTCGCCACGACCTATAATGCCGACCCCAATATTCGCAAAGCCGCAGAGCTGCAGATTAGAAAGGTATGATAATCATCGCTTCGAAAAAAGCGCGAGACTGACGTTTTCTGTGTAGATTGGGAATGAAGAAGGGATGCTGAGTGGATTGCTGCAGATCATTGCATCCGATACATCTGATCTGTAGGCTTTCATTTTTGCAGATAAATTCCAGCTAATCTTACTTGAAGCGCCACTCGACAAGCCTGTTCGGTTTGGCTAAAAAACCGTGTATCGACAACTTACGCCCTCGAAGAATCGGCAGAACCAAAACGCCCGGACAGAGGTCCCATTCCTCAGTCAGACCGTGCAGCTCTGAAAACCCATATTCTGCCTCTGCTGGCTGCCTCGCCATCTCGAAGTATCAACCTCCAACTCGCGAGCGCGTTGAAAAACATTATCGCGCATGATTTTCCAGACAAGTGGCCAGGCTTGATCGATGAGATTAAGAGGTTGTTGACCAGCGGCGAGATTAGAGAAGTCCATGCAGGCTGTGTAGCTGCCCTGGAGGCCGTCCGTGCCTTCCGGTGAGTGTTTTCCAAGTCATCTTGGGCTCATCATTCTACCCCGTCTCCCTTCAGCTTCCGTCAACAATCAGAAACCATGTCCACCCTCGTATCCAGCCTTTTCCCCACCCTCGTCACCATCGCCACTAACATGATGAAGACACCGCCCAGTCAATCTCAAGAGATACCCACCATGCTTCATCTCGTCCTCAAAACCTACAAAACCAGCGTCGTAATCAACTTGTCTGCACATCAGCAGAGCGCAGAGAGTCTCGTTCCCTGGGGCCAACTTTTCTTTGCCGTCGTCAATCTCAACATTCCGAAGGACGTTGTACCAGAAGACGAGGAAGAAAGGGAGAGAAGCGAATGGTGGGCCACGAAGAAATGGGCCTACGCGACTCTCGGAAGGCTGTTCCACCGGTGAGTTTCTTGCTGCACCTTTTACTCCGTTATTCACGTCCCCGCGTAGTTTCGGTAACCCATCCCAACTTCCGAGCAGCATGAAGAAAGACTACCTCGAGTTTGCCAACCACTTTGTTTCAATGTTCGCTCCCGAGATCCTCAGCACCTATCTTCGCCAAGTAGAGCTTTTTGTCTCTGGGCAGCAGTGGCTTTCGAAAAAATGTCAATACCACATATTTTCGTTCTTCACAGAGTGGTACGTTTTCCAGAAAATTAGGTTCTGTATCACAGCTCATCTTTTTCATCCCCTTCTCCTACAGTGTAAAACCAAAATCGACGTGGACGCTCCTCAAACCTCACTTCGAAACGCTCGTCTCAACCTTCGCCTTTCCCCATTTATGCTTCACCCCTTCTAAACAGTCGCTCTGGGAAAGCGACCCGGTGGACTATATTAGAGTATCTGTTGGTGAGCTTGTCCGATATATGTTTCTTTGGGCGCGTTCTTAATCCCGAACCCTTCCTTCCTCAAGACGAATACGAAAGTTACGCAACACCAGTATCGGCTGCGACCACCTTTTTGTTCTCCCTTGCGGGAAATAGGACAAAGACGGCATTTATGCCTATTTTAGGGTTTATCAATAATATCCTGAGGAGGTAAGTAACACAATATCTTGTTTGGGTCGAGAGTCATACTGATTCATTTCTTCCTCCTCTTCCCCCTTCTGCTTTCTCCGACGATCGCCCTCCCACAGCTCCGCCCCTCCTCAACAACGTTTCGGCGCACTTAATATCACTGCCGCCCTTGGCCCGTGGATCATGAAACATCCTGACGTGAGGAATAATATGGAGGAGTTTTTGCAGCAGTTTGTGGTCAAGGATTTTACTGCGCCCGAGGGATATTTAAGGGGAATCGTAAGTATCTCTGTTGTTCTTTGTGGGGATGTGCCCGGTGCTCGGAGGAGCACATCGTGGGTGGTTGGCTGCTGCGAGTGTTGACGGTGAAGTGCTTATGATCGAGCACTTCAACATTCCGTTGCGAAGACCTCTATCCAGACCGACTTCGTTTAAGAATGAGACGCTGCAACAAATGTCGCTTTCTCTTTTCTTCCATGCTGTCTTTTCGATTCCTGACCCTATTCTCTCCCCTTTGAACTCAGGCATGTGAAGTTGTCGGCACGATGGCGAAACAAGGATTGGAGTGGTCACATCCAGAGGTAAGTATGTGTGGGTGTTCGGTCTAGTGTCCCAACTAATCGCACGTCCCCCGATTTCTTTAGAACCTTAATACCAACTTTAGAGCGATTGCGGCTGCGCTGGATGACCCAGAGTTCCCGGTGAGGGTACATGCAGCGCTCGCATTGACCGAACTCATCGTCGCGGAGGGAAGTGGTGAGTAGATGACCTTCATGCTTTGTTCGAATGCTTTTTGTACGTGGTATCGTGAAACCGCCGCAGCGAAGCGAGGTTTTGTCTCGCGTGGTTTGTTCATGACTAGCTGTATCACCGTCCTCGCCTCGATCGGTTGCCTTTGAGGCAATCCTCGTTCCTGCCTCTTTTTTCTCTTCTACTTAACAGTCTCACTTGCTAATTGTTCCTCAAAACACAGTCCGCAACCAGGTAGCTCCCCAAGTTGGAAAAGTTGTCCAAGATCTTCTCAAGCTATCCGACGAGACCGACCTTGACATCTTGAACCATAGCATGGAAGTTATGGTGGAACAATTCCAGACGGAACTCTTACCAGTAGCTGCGCAACTAACATCGAGGCTCGTAGGTATTCTTCCACCTTTCTTTCTTTCGAGGTGTTTTCTCTTTACATGATCGTTTGATTGTGCTTAGACCTCTGTCTTTCTTCCCTGGACGAAGTTCTGGCGCTAAACGTTTTTACAGTGCGAGTCATACCTCCGCCTGGCCCGCGAAAGTACCGCTATGGAAACTGCCCTCGATAGTGGAAGCAACAGCACTGGCTCCGGTGACCTCGAATCGATCATGGCAGACGGAGACGACGACAAGACGTATGCTGCAATGGGTGTCGCTAAGACTATCTATACGGTACGTGAATCCAAGTTTGTGATGACACGAGCGCTGGCTGATTTCGAAACTTTTTTTCTTCCTCTCCACTCCTTCTTACTCTGGACTCCTGTCTTCAACTCCGCCCCCTCCGATCTCTCCCTTGCCCGCTTCTCCGGATCTTCAATATACGTTATCGTTCGCGCTGTCGCCGACATCCGCCGAGTAGATCGTCGACTCGGTGGAATCATCCCCAGAAATTTTGGGTCAAATTCAAGAGATTATCATTCCTATCATCGTTTACACGTTGGATGCCAAACTGTTGGGTAAGTTTTGGTTTTGTCTGTCAGGGAGGGCGGAGTTTGTGTTCTTCACCCCCGATTGTTGCTTTTCTGCCCTCTTGTTTTTCCTCTCAGTACTACTTCGTTTTCGCGTGATTTGCGTCTCCTTTTGTTTTCCTGTGTTCCATTTCTCTTGCTCTTCTTTTCTTCTGGGTTGTTACTGACGTGATTTTGTTTCGACTTTCTAGATCTCTTTGACAACATGTACGATCTAGTCGACACCTTAACATTCAGAACACGCTCCGTTTCCCCCAACATGTGGCCCGTGTTCGAGCTGACGTACAGACTATTCAAGAACGATGCCGTTGACTTCCTAGAAGGTGTTGAGAACCGTTTCGTATACAGCCTCATCGACTTTTACTGACACCGCGTAATAACAGAAATGCTTCCATCGTTGGATAACTTCATCTCGTATGGTGCCGAAACGATCAAGCAGCGCGCGGATTACAAGCAGATGCTGTTAGACATCTATACTACATCCATCACTAGCGATCATCTTGGAGAGAATGATAGGATTAATGGCTGCAAACTCGCCGAGTCGATGCTATTGAATTTGAGAGGTCACATTGACGATGTAAGATTTCCATCTTTTTTCCTCGAATGACCAAGTCTCAATGCATCGTCTTCCGTCCCTGCAGGCAATCCAACAGATCGTAACCACGACTCTGGATGGAATGGAAGCTGCCGCTCTTGCCCCGCTCAAACTCTCCCTCCTTGAAATCATCGTAAACTGTGTCCTGTACAACCCCTCCGCAACTCTGACTATCATGGAGAACACTCGTCCTGGGACTGCTCGCACGTTCTTTGACAAATGGTTCCTCGCGATCAATAACAGTGACAAGCAACTGCCTAGGGTGCACGATAAGAAGCTCTCCATTGTCACATTGACGGCGTTGATGGAGTTGGAACCTGCAATGATTCCTGCGTCACTTCGGGAGGGATGGCCCGGGCTGGTCGCTGGAGCTCTGAAGATCTTCAGGGGCCTTCCAAAGGCTGTTGCCGGTAAGTCTAACTCCAGTCTTTGTGCATCTGCGTGTGTACAGAGTCGCTCATCGAAAGACTTTTCTTCATTTCGTAGATCGAAAAGCCCTTGAAGATTCTCTCGCAGAAGACGAAGACGAAGACGACCTTGATGATGAAAAGGTTCTGAATCTGAATGGCGATGATGGTGCGTTTTGCGGTCTTAGCTCGGAAAGTATCTCAGTTGGTGTTATAGAGGACGTCTGGGACGAAGATTCAGCTTACTTGGAGATGCTCGCCAATGAGGTTGGTCTCGAATTTTTTCAACTAGCCATCCTTTGGGCGCTGACAATGCCTGAACTGATAGGGCGCCCGTCTCCGTGCCAAATCCGAAAAACTAGCGACAGGCGACGAAGACGATGATGATGAGGACAGTGAAGATGAAGATCTCACAGAAGAACTAGGATATATCAGCCCACTTGATACCGTCAACCCTTATCTTGCTTTCAAGAATTCGCTCACAGGTACGTTTTCACTCCCAGTTTATTTCGTGTTATCGTCTGACTTGGGAATTCTTTTCTTCTTTCTTTCCATCAGTGTTCCAAATGCGGAATCCAACGGGTTATCAGCAGGCGACGACCGCGTTGTCCATAGATGACCAGACGTTCTTGATGGAAATCATGCGGATTGCGGACCAGCCTCCGATAGTGAATGCTGCCTAACCGCAAAGCCAAAGGAAGAAATGGTCACAACAAGTTCGCTGATGTTAATGCTTCTGATGTCTTGACACGATCTATTTGCGAGGCCCAATCTTGAGACTTCTCTTTTCGTGACGTACGCCCTAACGAATTTGCTTTCCCCATTTTTCCTATGCTCTATACTTTACCGCTCTCAACCTTTCTTGCATATTATGTATTCGTTCAACCATGTTTTTAGCTTTTCCTCTCATGAAGTTCGATCGCAGGTACCTTTTTTTTCAGCCTCCTGCTCAGGTGCAGAATAGGAACAATTGTCGTAGGCGTACGAATACAATCCCCTTGTAATAATGAAGTCGCCTAGAGCGAGGTGGTTTTGAATGCCCGTACTCAGCTTCTATCAACAATAATGAGTAGGCGTGTTGTGAAAGATGGCCGACCTGAAAAGAATAAGAACAATTAATAAGCGCCCCCTGCCTGCCGAAAATGACATCATTCGGAAAACTTTCGGCGTTAGGAATCCGAACATGGCGTGTTTTGTTGTTTCTTCGAGGTCTCTCCTACATACTAGATATTGCACGACTTAGCACAGTAGATTGACTTGGGATCTTTTGGTAAATACAAAGCGAGATTTATAACATGAGATTGTAACCTCAGTCAGAGATGGCAGACACCCTCAGGCTGGTCGTCCAATAGATGATTGATAAAAGAAAGGAGGCGTCATTCAAGATCTAACTGTGAAAGATGGCGGTGAGTAACGCGAATAGCACTACCGCATCCCAATTGCTTTATCTCACCGTATCGAGATCTAACTGTTTCCTGTATCTGCAGATTAGGCGTGGGGACTGAGTGTACTGTCTCCCAGGTCCGAGCACAGTCCTGTAGCCATCGATTCACGATCGGCGAGTCGGTTTCTTGAGTACAAGGGTCATTGTCTGATGATCCACCCTCGTATCCATCTGGTAAGTGCATCTCGGCAACTGAACTCCCTTCTGCAAGCTTTCCTTCGATTCTGATGCAAGTACGTCCCAAAACAAGCAAACCCCGTAGAACCTGCCCTTTAAAGTCTGATGCATTTCGCCGAGCAAAGACTTGGAGAAAATATCCACTGATTTGAGCGAATGCAGTGGCAAGGCTAAATTCATCCCGTTTTAGTTCAATAATGACCAGGACGACTTGGTCCAGATCTGCGTGCGCCATGACTTTAGTGACAAGAAAGTCGACTTCCTTTCTCCCTCTTTGTACAAACACATCTCTTTTCTGGGATACAACTTCGCCGCCCATTGAGTCAAAAGAAAAATCTTGATCAACTGCATCGATGGATGCATTCGAAGAATCGGCTTCAGAAGACCCATCGGAAACGTCAACTTCAGGCATTAGAAGACACTGCGGTTTTGTCATGAAGAGTTTTACTGCAGGAAATATCCATCCCATGCGAGTGTTCATAGGTCCATATAAGGAATGTTCCCGCTGAGCACCTTGCACGTTGAGATAGCGTCCCCGGCAAGCGTTAAGGATAATCTGATGGATCCAGTCGTTATTTTGCTGATCAATGGCGATAAAACCTCAATTCGGATGAGCATTCAGGATACTTACTTCGATAGAAAATGGTTCAGGCAGTACAAGCCTTTGTGATCTCGCGATTCGAGCCATTGTACAATACAACGAACAAAGAGTGGAAGTGAAGTCACGGTCACATCACACTTATGTAATGTGATTTCACTGACTAGTCACGGGACAAATTCTTTTCCCAACAATCAACAGCCATGTACCGAGTCGGGGGCTGGATTATCACTCAGTCGGTAGCTCAGGAGTGGTTCCAACATCACTACGAAGCTGATGAGATTGCCAAATACATGCAAATGCCTCATGTTCACACCAACCTCGTCGCGTTTTGCAGCCTTCGAGCCCGAGACAACAAGCCTTTACCTTTCAAGCCAATCCAGATTGATTTCTTTGCTTATCCGAAGGTGCGTTCACTCTTTTTAAATCTTTCAATTTCTCAGTTTCTCCACACAGATGACCCCAGAAGATGTTGGGGGGAGCGTCTGTTTTTTGATGTCTCGCCTGAACCGGACCTCCAAGGGAAGCTGGAAGAACTTTGGAGACTTGGATATGCGAGATGAAGACGTGACCCTAGTTACCAGATGCAATGAAGATGGTCTCAGGATCAAAATCGGTGACTGGATGACTGTGGCCGATCCTTGGGAGGCGGAATGGCCATTTTATTTGAGGTATCCCGGCCAATCATGCCCACAAGACCCTGCGATTGCGAGGATGGAGGAGAGATTGAAAGATAAGGAAAAGAGTTTTGTAGTCAAGGGCAAACGAGAGAGAGAGAGAAAAAACGTTGGCGGGGCGACTAGTTATTGTGGTGAATACAGCTAAATTGTCGGTTTCGGTGAATTATTGTGTGCAGTACTCTCTAGCACCAATGCCCATCTCTGTTTGTTTTCTCTTGACCCAAAGTCGAAATGGTACTTCGTAAATGATCGATGGATAGATACGCGGCCAGTAATATGTAGTCTCAATTGCCAACCTCTATTTCGCCGTATCTCAGCTCCCTCTACTAGTTCGTAAACCTACTCCGGTTGTTCAGCGTATTTATGTCTTGCAACAAACTGTCTACCTATTCGATGCTCCGGTGGTCACCAGATAGTTCACAGCTGAAGAGTTCGGATATTTATCCCTGAAACAGGCTATTGGCATACGGACAATGATTTTTAACCTGAAGCAAGGCGGCAGAAACGAATTAATGAGCAATGTGAATGGGGAATGGCATTGATTTACTCTATGTAGTCTAAGTCCAGAGCATAAGAAATTGTCCTTCACTGGTCCCAGTGGTCCGTTCGAAGTGGTAAAGGCATAAGTACATATAAGGCCCACAATTCGGCTATCTAGTGTCGCTCCTTTTCCCTCGGGAACGCCATCGGATGAGTGCAAAGTCGGCCCTGTCATTCATGAACCCACTGTCGAAGGAGGGCGTGACGTAAGGATTGCTAGAGCTGATATGAATCTAGATACGAATACGGATATCAGGATATTTGACTCGGAACGATAGTAGATAAAAACGGACCTTTTCCGCGACTAGCAGGGTATTCCTAGGATACATCAAAGAGTGAGCGAGAGATGATACAACTTGATACTTGCCAGATATTGGAACCTACACCGATGCATCGTTTCAATGATCAAGTGAAAAAGAGCTGTATAAAACCATCTAGTGCGCATCGTTCTCTGTCCGCTCTAGTAATCGCACGATGCGATGACCGATACGCTTCTACGATCGGACTAGGGGGAAGGAGAAATAATAGCGGCGTGATTTTTCCCCCTTCTGGTTCATTTCAACTCGTGCAAAGATCCCGTCAAACAAACTCACTCTTCGGATTGGTATATATTCACCATGAAATCCATGGGAGCAAGGGGTTGAAGCTCTAATAAGCTGTCGGATGTTCGTGAAATGAAATAGCGTCAATTGATTGGACATTGGTACAACCATGACTGTACGAACGACAATGAGGGCAAAGGGACGATGGCAATCGCCACAAACGCACCTCGAAGCACGAGCGCTGACTATCAAAATGACCGAGAAAGTTGTCCTTGATCAAAGCATTCATTGTGGCCAAAACGTCTGTTGTTGGTACCAGAGCCATCCTTGCTCCAGAGAAGGTGGGCAACATCAGCCCGGACTAGACGCGTCAGCCGTCAGAAAAGAAAGGCATAAACAAGGATCTCGAGCTCACCGTAAAGATGGTTCAGCTCTGCGAAAGGATCCAATTCACCTCGCGATAAACCCCAGAAATACTCTAGCCTGTCCCGAATTGAGTTTAAGCCGTAGAAGCGCAATAACCGCCAGCGCCTACTCTGTATAGAATATCCTCATCCTTCATCAGACGGAAATTCGGAGCGGGTTTGAGGTCTGCAAAATTTGGACTTGTGGAGAGGCAAGCAGCAGAAAGCGAACTAAGAGCCATAAACAGGCAGGCAGAAAGCGAACTAGAGATGGTTGAAACACAACCACGGCCGGTCACGAACGCATGACAGCTCCTACGTGACAGCTCCTTCGTTGGATCTTGACCTCTCGTCCCAAGCGACCAGCAACCTGTTGCAACCGCCACTGGAATCTATGAATGCACGCAACGGTCGACTCAGACGGCTGGTGTACACGTTCTTATGCGTCACAGCCGATGTATTGGACACGGTTCTGATTCCTGAACTGTGTTACGCCGAACAAACAGCCCCGTCTCGGTTCGCATGTGAGTATATACGGTTTCCTCGTAGTATTTTCCGGCCTTTTAAGCTTCTTTCAGGATCCCGATATAGAAAATATGAGCGATGATAAGCTTTTAGCGGCTTTAGAGAACGCGCCAAATGTCCACGAAGCGCAACGACCGCCAGTGCCTACTCTGTATATAATATCATCGTCCTTAATCAGATGGAAATTATGAGCGGGTTTGAGGTCTTCAGTATTTGGACTTGTCATGCAGCAGAACACAAACTAGGAGCGGAAAACATGGTGATTGGAATGTAACACAATCCGAACAGCTAGTCACGAACGCGTGACAGCTTTGTTGTCCAGGTGTGGTGGCGCCTGGTTTTAACTTATTCTCGGGCGAAATTTTCCCTTCCAACCCTCCCACAATCTTTTTGTGTTTGAAAAGCATCGTCTTCTCCGCTCAGAGGATCATCTACCGTGACTGCAGGCTCCGAATTCACTCCGTTCGCCTACATTTACCTCTCAGGGCTCGGACCCTCAACGATTTACCGTCTTTACTAACGGATCTAGGAGTTGAATCTCCCATCGTCCAGGTAGCTGACCTTTGGAGCTCGACTCTAGAACTCTGAGAAATGGCTTTGCGAATTGACCAAAACACTGTTGCCGAGAATACCCATTTAAAGAACACAAAGGCTGCAGGCACGAATAAATAAAGTACTGAGCATCCGAAGGCACGAACATTTAACTTAAGAAGGTACTTATACAGACATTAACGTGTTTGCCCTCCTATATTGACTGTGGTATCAACGGTATGTTGCTCCGATGAGCTGGCCACGCAGAAGACTGGTTTTTCCGGTCATTTCCGGTCATCATGTGCGGCGATGGAAAGATGGGGTCGAAAATCGATTCGATGTCGTATACCAAACAAAAGGTTTTTAATCTGAAATGCATCACAATCACGAGCGGTCTGCAGCGTTTTGAACTAGATTTTTTGTCTTCCGATGGACGAAAACCATTCGCACAACTTACTACTAATACAAGCTGGATCATCATTTAAGTAATTTGTTCATTGTGTCTGTTCTGAATCATGATCGAATGGCACTCCAGCCTACGGGATAGTGAAAAGCTGATTTTCATTAAGCGTCGAACTTTGGGCGACTGCTAGCGAGGGTGACATCGTGCGATCACAATCACCCGAGTTCAAATATTCACTTTGAAAGAATTCCATTCGATGTATTCGGTGGACCGTGCTGCGTGGAGAGGTCGTGGTTGATCAAATGAATCAAACATGAGAGATCTAAGTTTGGGGTCACTGTCAAACGCTGAATATCTGCGGTTGCCGGGAGTGAAATTGAACATAATGAGATCGATGACATGTAGCTCCCCTTTGGGGTCGGGAACGCAAAATTAGCACCTGTAGCTTGGAGAGTCAGCGAATGTTACTAGCCTCGTAATTTTCTTACTAACTTATCTTCACTAGAACAAATCTAGACAAACATTCCCAACATCCTCGGGCCTTTTGACGGGGGAAGACACCGACCTTGATGATCCTTCGCCCGAAAGGATGTACTAATACTATGTTGCCCATGTATCCACGTAATAAATGAGAGGACACGCTGCGACCCTTAAACCAGAGATTTAAATGCACATTTCTTGAAACTTCCTCACGCACTTTAAAACGACACTAGCTTTTAAACGACACTAGCTTAATCCTTGCCTCTACGAGACTTCGGACTTTGCCGCAGTTCCTTTAGCTCGGACCGAGCCGGAGGAAGTAATTCAGTAAGAGGTTTTTCGGCGCGAAAGCCTGGCAGGAACGGCACACGACAGGAAGCGCAACCCGGACCGGTCTTTCTGATCTTGAAAACGTCCACGTCTTGTCGTGTCCACTCTGAAGGACAGCAAAAACACAAAGAACGAACCTACGAACCTACTGGTTCCTCCGACATGTGAAAGAAAGAAACATATGCATAAGTGAAACGGGTACACAGCTTAACTCTGATGAGAAGATGGACAGTTGGAGGGATGGGGTCGGACAATCTCAATCAAGTCTACCAAAAATATCACGGATGTCCTAGGATCAGCTTGGATAGCCCGACGCTGAGTTAGTGAAGATTTCAGAGAATCCAAAGGGTTACGGGCGTCCCAGGATGGTATGGCATTGTCACTAGTAACTACCAATCATTGCGGTATTTAACTCCTTCTACAGATTTTTTTTGGCTCGAGAAGTGTCAGCATAAAGATTCTTTCCCATGCATACAACATAAAGTTTAGCCCAGCCCATGATGAGAAGCTCCGAGTCCCAGTGACACACCCTGAAAAGGAAAGCCCAAGACGTCTTGATTATTGGACAGCTCAATTCAATGTCCAAGTGAAGCAGCGAGCGCCCTGGAGAAATTAACCCTTTCAAGTTTCCCGTCGTTCACGGTACTTGGACTGATCACGAAGAAAGTTGGGCCATTTCACTACACGCTCAAGGTCGAGTCCCTACCGAAACATTTCGTCAGTTTTTGAATAAGAAGAGACTAACCCGGAGCGTTCTGGAAGGTATTCAACGAAGAAGGGTAGTTCAACGCGATGAAATGATTGTGCTCCCGCTCCCGCTGCTTTCACACCTTTTGTATCCAGGACAATATTGAACCCCTGAAGTAGAAAATAAAGCAAGTCAGACGACGACATGTCAGTGAGAAGGCAATGTTTTTTTTAAAATGCTTCACCTGCCTTCCTCTTCTTTGTTGCCAAGCATATTTTTCATTAACGCTTCGACAAGTGGGTTTTGGACTTTTTGAACAGTGTAGTCCTTTCCTGAAAGATACATAAAATCAGCACGAGCCAAGGTACCATAAAAGGGCCGGGCCTGTAGTACCCAGGGCTATACAATCCAGTAAAAAGAACACGTACCATGGTCCGAACGAGTAGCGTACAATAATGCAAAGCCAAAACTCAGGGAATTCAAAGTTGTCGAATTCTGTGATTGCACCCCAAAGTCTCTCGGGAACGTTATGCGACGGAGATTCCTTACTCGATCGTTATCAGCTATGTATCGTGATTTATCATCGCACGTTCCAAAACCCTGAGCTTCCCATTACTTCCAAACGAGTACCCATTTGTGAATACTTGACGATGATTCTTTCAGATGAGATACTTACCCAATATAGCAAAATCATGGCAGCGTATTACATCGTTTTCCAAAGGGATGAAAAAAAAAAAACCCCCAAACGTTATAGATAACAAGATCGACCCAGGAAGTATACAGGAGCGGGTAGATTAATGTTAAGTAAGAATTAGTAGAATCTACTAAACTTGCGAGGTCTCGGAGTCATTTCCTACGGGGTTTCGGGAGCATCAAGCCACCGTCGCGAAGCGACCTTTCTAATCGATTGCAGAATCTCGCTCCCAAGATTATTATTACATGATACCGGAAAAAAAAAAAAAGGGAGTCAATTCGCCACTTGGGAAATTGACGATAAAAGTGTGTGGATCAAATTGCGTCGGAGGCAATGGCAAATGGCCATGAATGTCATTGACAGTCGCGCCGCCACAATCTAGTAGTACCATGTTTATTAAAGACATTGAACAAAAAATAATTTGAGCCGAATCTTTCTTTTGTACGGCAGCTCTCCCCAATTCAACACAACGTCTTTCTGACAAAAGTTAAATGAACCGAGTGTCTGTAAAGGCTAGATTTAGCCACCAACGGAAACCCGTCATCAAACCAACAACTGGAGGCGCAGGAACGTTTCAGAGAAGCAAAGGGGGGTCGTGGACGCATGACTCGGAGATGCTTCGAGAAATCAGAATGACTAGGCTTTCAAGGCATTGCAGTTGGTAATGATACCGGACATGGATCGAGCAGTTTATAAAAATTGTCTTTACGCCGTGACAGTCGGAGATCTTGGATAAGTGCATATTCGGTTGAATGTGGCAAATAAACTCGGTACAGGACCCGAGCTAGAGCTTTTGAACTTTTTCTACGATTGCAGTAAGTATCAGAGTGCCCCATACCCAATGAGTTGAGTACGGACCGGAACTTGGACTGAAGCGAAAGCGCTTTTCCTGATACACAAAATCCGTCCCATCTTACAAATTTTTAAGGTACGCTCTATTCTCAGTTTGTTCGGGTGTGACTAGTAGTATCACTCATGATAATCAAAGAAAGAACAGATTTGGGAGAGAAGAGAGAGAGAGTTACCGCATTCGAACAAACTGGCATTTACTTCTCTTTTCCTGATATCGCTCAGGCGATTATCATCTCAGTTCTTTTTCCTTGATATCATGAGTTATACAAACATGTAACCACGGGAATGTCGCGTAGAATAGAATTTGGGATTTTTTGCCTCGGTCAAAGACCGTGACCAGGATCGAAAAACAAAAAAAGAGCTCGCGGGAATTGGACCCCAGTCTGGTTTTCCCGAACGGTCTAGTCTAAGCGCTCACTGCCCGTAAATCCCTCGCAGGACCCCCTTCTTATATCCCATCTTGGTAAAAAGGCGCTCGCCTGTTCATTGAGTCGGAGGGTAAGTGGCCCATTGGAAACCGCGGGGGGAAGGGGATTCAGGGTGGGGGGTGTTAACTTTTCAACGCCGTTAGTGGCTATACCCTTGATTGTGCTTGTTTGACTCGGACTCGGTTACATCCGCTTCCCCCGCTCAGGTTCCGCTCGAGAATCGACATTTGAACGCCCCGAGGGAAACCGTTATGTATTCCCCACCCCCCCTCCTCCGTTCCGAGATCCAAACATCTTCCAAACGTAGATCACCACCCATCTGGCACCATCAAGAGACAAAACGGCTAGTTGAGCGGAGGAAGTGCGAGGCTCTTCGAGAACCGAGAACCCCAAGACTGTGGGGGAAAGAGTTGAAGCAAAGGGAAGGAGATTTAAAAAAAAAAAAATTGATTTACTCAGGAATCAAAGATGATTCAATGACAGATTGCGAAACAAATTTTTGAGTTTGAACAAGTAGGATTCGAATAAGTAACTTGACCTTGTATACGCAAACAAAAAAAAAACAAGTTTTATTGAGTAACTGTACTGTGACAAGTGGAAGTATTGCGGTGATTTTATACAGTCGATCTTCAGGGTCCTTCCTAAACGCACGATACATTTTACAACGTTCGGCCGTGGAACAAGTGATAATTGGGCTGTTGTGATAAAATTTTAAATTATCGGGTGATGTGTACCCAAGTACAATAAAGCATGCATATAGAATGAAATTTCGAACCGTGTATGTAAAGGAAAGGAAAGGAAAGTAAAAGTAAAGGTAAACGTCGATGGAAAGAAATTGAAGGTGGGGTATGTATATGAACCTTCATTCAGCTTTGGGCTTTACTTTTCGTCTTTGGCTTCGAACATACTTGCGTGCTTTCGGTAGCCCGAACTGTACAAAAACCAAGTCCGAATAAATTTTCCGCGTACTTGGTTAGAGAAGGAAACGAACCTGAACAGCCGTATACACCACCAACATACTCAATCCAATTCCCCAACCCAGCTTGACAGCCCTAGGAAAAGGTTCAAACATCCCTGTGCTCCATTTATTGATCACCAGCAACTCAGTACAGACTGTGGCGAGTAACAGCCATACATGCTGGCCCATTCGCACGGCTTTCCTGGAAAGGAGGGGGATTCAGGAACAGGCAAATCTCCGAATCATCAAATTGAAAACTAACCGCGGATTGTTTATATACTGATGAAGCTCTCTAACAGCAGGCAGAGCCCACAAAAAGATGCCAGCGAGTCGGGCAATGACAAATGGATGATCTGGCTCCATCCAGAGCAGAGTCTACGGGAAACAGAGTAACCCATGAATCAGTGACGGGCCAAACGTCCCGCACCAATCGGCACTCCGATCGGCACACCTTACCTTGAGATAGAAAGGATTGAGTTCTGCGGCAAGAAACACCGAGAGTAACAAAACGACACTAAAAAAGTGTGTAAAATCCGTTGCAGTGCCCCATTTAAAAGCGGTAAAATCATGCGGAGAAAATTGACTAAGGACCCGTTTGGCCTTGGAGCGAAGACCACGCGTTTGACGGATTCCTCGCCATTCATAGGGCTATTAAGCCATCGAGATCGAGTGAGTCTGAAAAGTAGACGCGGGAAGCCAACACAGAAAGCCGAGCGCTCACCTTGACCTCGAGATACTGGCATACTTTCATTCCTATCGGGGGCGATACACGCCCGAGAGATGAGAAAAGGAAAAAAAAAAAAAAAGGAGATTATGAGGAGCCGTGAATGAAGAACGTACCGAGGTATGTGCCGAGCCAATTACAGATTAAAACATCTAATATCCACTGCGAGCGCTTCAGCGACGTGAATTAAACAAAAAGGAAAAGCAAATACATACATGATCCCACCAGCACTGAGGGACGATCAAGATGGTGCCCAATAACTTTTTTTTTTTCTGGGCGGGCGCTACGTACCTCTGCAAAGTTGGCGAGTTGGTGTTGCAAGCTATATTCCGCAAGCTCGAAAGCGATACTGAGAATCTGGGGGAGGGGGAATATCAAGTTGAAGGGGCTCATCATGCGCAGTGAAGATGGAAGCGTCATACCCAACAGAACCAGTAGTCGCGAAGTATCATGGCTTTTCCGAACCATCCGAGAGTGTGAGCGAGGCAGAAAATATCCAACGCATTCCATATGGCCGTAGGAGTGAGTGAGCAGTCCTCGGCGTAGCTCTTTTCCGGAAGTGCAACACCGAGATTTGGATCGAGGTATTTCATCATCGTTCTAGCAGATTCAACGTCCTGGAAGAGCAAGAACACCAGCGAAAGCTCGTAAAGGAGATTGATGCCCAGCATGATCCTCCAAAACGCAGGGTGTGGTCGAATGAATGGGCCATCACGAAATTGGATCGTTGAGAACATCAGGAAGGAGACGATGGCAGCGTAGGCCCCACTTGAGAAAGGCAAAGTCATGTAAGATTTAAAAAGAAAAATTTTTTTGGACGGAAAGAATTTGGAATGACGCACACACGCCGTTTATCCTGACCCTCTTCCAAGACATCCTGAGTCGTAGCAACATACGCCAACACCACCAATCCTGTTCCAAGTGCCGTCAAAGTAATTGGATTGTAGAAGAATCTTGTAGGACAATGAAAAAAAAGGACGTCAGTGTCTAGACCATCAGAGTGATTTCGAAATGCATGCGTACTCCACGCTGGTATCACGCTTCTCTTGGAATGGCACGATGTTGGTGTATGATTCTGTCCGGTCAGCCTGGAGGTGCAAAAGGAAACGGTGTCGAGCCCTTGAGATTGGAACGAAAAACAAGATTTAAAAAAGAAACGTACATCGTACCCTGGATAATCCTTGAGGTCAGATCACGGACATGTGAGAATCAAAACAAGACCCACAACGAACGGGGACACCATTCAAACCAGGAACAGGTTCAGTTTCGCCCACAAGAGGTAGAAGAGGATTGTCTGACTCCTCTCCAGGAGATGTTGGGGACAGGTCTGGATCCTTTGCCGTAGCCAGACCGTCGAAAGCCTGATTGGGAATGACGGGCGTCATGCGTCTTGTTTTAGCGAAGAATTACCCAGGAAACTCTAAAATCAGTTAGCCGGGAGATGTTATGAATGGTAGGGAAACAAGGAACGAAACGAAAAAAAAAACAAGCTGCCGCCGTGACCCTCACGTGCTGTTATGTGACATTTTGGCTGTCCCTTTCCCCGCCATCATTTCGTCGCAATCTGAACAATTACAATCTTACTTCTCATGACCGTATTTCTGCTGCACTATTGATTTGGTCGTGGCGATCCAAATGTTCGAAGGGGTTGCTATCGAGGAGGGGGGGCAGGGAGCTGCATTTACTTCTTTCAGGTTCGGAGAGCTATTTGCCGTCCCTACTGGGAGCGCCACAATATGTGTAAGTGTCTCTTGCCGAGCAGAGAACGATGACTTGATTTGACCAACAGGTTACAGGTATTAGTGGTGGTGTCGTGGCATACGTCGATGTCACGGTCTGCTGATTCGCATCACTGATTTTTGAGGGGGGGGAGTGTGTTGGGGTACTCTCATACGCATTGGGTTATCCTTAGTACCCTATGGCACCAAGAAGAAGTAATCTGCTTCTTGAGTTTTCTTCAGCTTCTTCGACAATCTGATCTCACTTTTTTTTAATTTTCCAAAATAAAATTTGCCAGCAGCGCACCGCGGTGGTCTTTTTTTTTTTTCTTTTGGTTCATAATTACCTTTTTCGTTTATGCTTCTTGATTCTTCGACTTTTTCAAGAGGAAGGGGGGGTAAGGTTCTTTTTTTCTTTCTCGTATCATCCCAGAATCGGATTCGAAAAAAAAAGAATAAAGAGCATCCGGCGATGGATTCGTGAAGGAAAGGTCTCTTTTGGACCCACGAGGCTTGAGCTTGAGATTCGGGGTTCGGGGTTCGGTTATCCTCGCCCCATTCCATTCCTTCGCTTCATCGCCCTACTTACTACTCCTAGAGGTCAGATTTGCAACAAAGATCTAATCGATATAACAGCGAGGAACAAAATCCTCCCCCGGGGGCCAGCGCTCCAGCACGTACGTCTCTCTCTTTCTCTCTCTTTTTCTTTTCTTCCTTTGTACTACCAGGTCCAAGTTACGAGAAGTTAGAACAGACGAGATTGAAACATCGCATCACTGAGTAAGTAAGTAAGTAAAGTAAAGTAACCTGACGATTTGGAATCGGAGTCGGACAAAGGGGAATGTTATACATCATCTCTTATTCTTTCCGGCACAAACGCTACGTCTGAGCTATACCAAAAAAAAAAAAAGAAAAGAAAATTAGCACATTGGGTCAATTACGGGCGGGGCGTCACCTTGAAGCGATTGCAGTATCCTCGACCTGTTCGGGGTGCTTCAAACCTGGTGTTTTTACTTATATCGCAAGTAATGGGTACAAGCAAATACGAAGACTCGGACAACCTTCAAAAAGTTCCAAGCCGTTCTCTTATTTCTCTTCCATATCATAACTTCAAACTGTCAAACGTTCATTCGTGCTCTTTTACGTTATCTGTATCCAGGTAATTTCGGCGCGGACGGGGGGGAGGGGGGTGTTCCATCTTACATATCAGGAGGTGGATCACGAGAAGAGCTGGTCGAGACTCGACCGGAGAGTATCGAAAAATACCCGGGTCGGGAAAGGTGGTTGGTGGTTCCTATCAACATGCCATCCCGTGATGCATCTTTTTCTTTTTTTTCTTTCTCTCTCTCTCTCTCTTTGTCCTTTCAATTTCTTCCTTCTTCCTCGGGGCGCAATCAAAGCAAGGGAAAACCGACAATCACGATCTACGGTGTCTATCATGTCAAAGTAGTTCGGCCGGGGTTTCCAACACTGTGATGATATAGTAGTAGTATACCAGTATCGGGTACCCGACGTGTTCCTCCAAGGAGTCGATAGATTACAAGTTACTTAACGCTGTATCGGAGAGCCTTTTATGAAATGAATTTGTGGGGGCGAGCAACGTTAGGAGCGGTAGTAAAAAAGTTACCACAAGTGGCGGCGAGAACTTTTTCTTAAACCAACTTTTATGTAACTTTCTGGTTTTGTTTGTCGCGAACGAGAAAAAGCAAGCTCGTTTTTTACATAATCGACTTGGAGACACCCGAAATTATAATCATGATGGGCAGAACTTGGGAAATTTTCTGTATAATGAAATCTGCTCGGGATTCGAGACAGAGGATTTGGGCGTTCGCGTTCAATCTTTTTTTATTTATTTTAATTTTGGCTGTCAATGAAATGACGATACAAGTTACAATGTTCGTATGAAGGGTTGTCAAGAGATACCGATATCCCGAGTCTTTTTCTTCGTTCGAGAGATGGGCGACAGCAGCACTGTCATCTGGGGCTGTTTTTTTATTCTAGTTTTTTTGATACATACATAGGCATTTGCGGCAACTCGAAAGGGCTGACAATGGAACTCTATTTTACGCTGTTAACACAACGATGTGCTGTTGTTATTCTCACCGTTGTTATGTATATTGACTTGTCTGTATTGACTTTTTTTTGTTTTTTTTTGCGCGTTCCTCGACTGGGTAAAGTGCAAGGTTATTAGAAAGAAAGACAACACGGGTTGTATCGGACCAATCTCCAATCTATTTAGGCCAAGCGGAGGCTATGAGTAACCCCCTTTCGGGCCTTTCCCCTTCCCTCGCGGAGGATTTCATCCGGGGGTGCGTTCAAGTCAGTCAGTATGCGTGTACTTGGATAGATTGTTCATTTCATTTGGTCGGGAGGGAATTGATGCTGTAAAGATTGGGGTGGATCACCCGAGATGACAGATAAATATGGTATGTTTATGCCGGCAACTTTTTTTCTTTCTTTTTAGAAGATTTGTTCTCAGTGGAAAGAGGAAGAGGTTAGGTAGCTGTTGCCGGGGGTTATCGCCGTTATGCGCGTGTTTTTATTGATCAAGATAGGTTCAAAGTACATATAGCCAAGCTCAGCTCCTGAGAAAGGGACCTCCCCTTCTTTGGGTCAAGATTCAAGATAGCATCAAGAATCCCGGTAGAGTGGAAAGTTTTGAGGGGGAGAGGTGTGACGGGGGAAATTGTGACGGCGTGCCAGATTTTCGGATGCCTTCTTCCTTCTCTGGCCTCGTGCCTTCTTTAAAGAAAAAATTTTTTTTATTTGGCTGGATTCTCAAAGATTGCGAAACGGGTTTACCTAATGACTTGCCAACGGCTTCTTAAAAGGGTTCGTTGCTGGATTCATAGACCCAACTCTCTCTCTGCTCTATTATGATGGCCACAGATCAGTACCCGCCGCTGCAGCTCAAGGGGGAGATTATGGACTTGGATTTTACGATGGATACTGATCATCGTAAACGGAGAAGAAACAGGACGACGCAGAGTTGTTTGAACTGCCATACCTCGAAACGAAAGGTAAGTTGGCTTCGTTCTTCTTTTCTTTTTCTTTCTTGATAATCCGATTCCCAGTGTGATCGTAAAAGACCATGCCAGCGATGCATACAGCTTGGTCTTGTCAGTGTTTTTCGCCCCCTTTCCTTCCATCCGTTTACCGTGCCTTAGACCGGTCTCTGCGTATACGAAATTGACGACCCTGCTCTGCGGTGAGCAACCAGTTGGACAATAAATTTCTTTTTCTTTGTTCATTCGGATTTACAGCGACGACCCTACGATTGATGAGACAACACGGCTGAGGAACAGAATTGCTGAACTGGAGAGTTTGGTACGAGAATTACGCGGTACGTCTCAGTTTCTTATCGTTCGAGGTGCTGTTATTTATTTATCCAATTATCAAGGTAAACCCCACCCTCGATGGGCAGACTCCAGCTTTCGAGACGGCGACCCAACTGAAAAATGGCATTCGCGTGCCACAAAATGTCTACCCGCTAATAAACGTCGTCTTCCTTCGCCCGAACTCGTCCAAGACCAATCCAACTCGAACGGCAGCAGCACCCATTCCCGAATCCAAGCCAACAATAATCCGATGCTAACCCCCATTAAAACTGAATCCTCCTCAGAACCATCTCACCTCTTCCGCTTCTCCCCATCTCCCGCTCCTTCTATCCGCTATCACAACTTCCAGACTGACGTTGGTGGTGGCCTCAGGTCACCTACATCCACCAGTTCCAATTCTTCGCCATATGAAGTTGGACCTGCTTCTTCTTCCTCTTCGTCTCGTGCCCTTCCTCCATCCTCGTACCGTTCTACTGTCGCAACCAATAACGGAGGACCTTATCATCATCATCCCCATCACCATCCTTCTAGTCCCTATAGCGCCTATTCTGACACCGGTGCGAATTCAACTGCATACCATCAACTTCCCGATCCCGGGAACGATCCAGGAATCGTAGTAGGTGTAGGAGGTGGCGGTGGCGGCGGCGGCAATGCAGGGCCTGTCGACTACACCAGAACCAGTCCACCGCCTCTATCTTCATCATCTTCCTCCTCCTCTCCATCATCCGCACCTGTCGGCCCCTACTCCTCTCACTCCCTTTCTCTCTCCTCAGCGCTCTGCACTTGTCATACAAACCCAGTTCTGAGTTCGACGTACATCTCTCTCTCGCAGCAGCTGGAGAACACGGTCCATACCATTCGCCAGTATCATCACCACCATAACCAACAACATCATCATCATCACCATGAGCAATGTCAGCTGTACAGGTCAATATTGGAGTTGAACTCGCTCATGCAGTAAGTTCTCCCCCCCCCCCCCCCCCCCCCCCTCTCCCCGCCTCTTTCGATGATTTTTTTCATTTTTAAATTTTTCCCCTTTGTAGAGGAATCGATATATCCGACGTCTCTCATTCACCTTACGACAGCAGTACAACACCAACCGAAAGTGAAATTCTCACTCCCTTGTCCGCTGCTAGTTCCAATGGTCCGCCATCGTCGGCTTTCCAAAATCATCATCATCATCATCATCATCAACAGCAGCAGCAGCAGCAGCATCCCGGCCATCATCACCCACATCATCATCACCATTCACTCCCCGGTCTCTCCTCCTCTTCATCTTCTACTTCTCCAGGTACGGGTGGAGGTGGAGGAGCAGTAGCAGCATCTCCTCAAGAATGGGCAAGTTATAATTCTTATTTCCCCGTTTCGGGTGCTGCAGAACATGGGCTGTATGGACATATCGTTTCTTGAATTGGACGACAGACCGACAAACGATTTTGCTGTTTTTTCTTTTTTTTTTTCCCTTTCTTTCTTTTCTTTTTTTTTCCCCCCTTTGTACTAATCGCGGTAACGAACTTTTTTCTTTCTTTTTGCCTCACTTGGCAGGACATTTGTTGTGTGTGTGTGTGTGTGTGTGTGTGTGTGCCATGTCTTTTGTTACTCGTATTGCTCTTCGTACTCTGCCTTCCCCCCCCCCCTCCTCACATGTGCTCTCTCTCTCTCTCTCTCGCTCTCTATCGATAGTACGTACCTAACTCGATATCTTACTTATTTTGGTACACGATTACTTCAATACCCCCATATTATGCTTATGCTTACCACGATATATAACTATATGATGAAATCTTTTATGTTAGTACTCTACCGCTCTTGAAGCTTGAAGCTTAACCCCCTCCTCCCCCTCTTGCATTTTTTTTTGTGTTCTTTGTTTGTTCGTTACTTTGTTCAACTTCAAGTTGTCTTCAAGTTTCTCTCGGTTGTAGTTTTTTTTTTTTGTGTGTGTGTGTGTGTGTGTGTATGTATTGTAACTACCCCCAATCGATACATATGCAAGTCGTACAATTATATACGAATACCTCTCCCCACCTCCACACGCTTTGATATCATGCAATCAGTAATGCCTCAATGATGTATCCAGGTATATTAGTAGTAGTAGTATCGGAGAATTTGTCCTCTCTCTCTCGTCGCTCGTCAAAAAGCTCCGCTCGCCTCAAGTTTGAGCCCGACAAAGTCTAAATTACTTACTTAGTACCGGGTTACGTAGATTAGCAACAAAAAGCCAACAGATATTTTTATTTTTATTTTACAAAAACTCGTCAATAACTGTAGTTATGTATACCAAGGTAAAGGTTACACACAAAGTTCAAAATCAAACCTCCGCTCTCCAAGTCCCGAGCCCCGGCCGTGACCATCATTAGACCTAGAAGGCACCCTCTCCACTTTTGGACGAAGATGATGATGAACGTCCCCTGTCCCCAGACTCGGAGGAGTCGCCATCCTCCATACATCCCTCTCGATAAACGTCACACTGCGAGCTTCATCTCTGCGTACGAGGACGACGGTGGAGAGTCTCGTACCGTAGTACCTTTCTTTCAAAGGTGGTGGAATTGGATCTTGATTCGTACCGATGCTATCTTTGGATATATTCTCGGCCTTGGTCTTGAGTTTGGATGACTCGGTCTTGGCCCTTCCCATCTCGGTTTCCGTATTCTCATCCTTATTCTCATCCTCACCCTTATCCTCATCCTTCCCATCCTTCCCATCGTCATCAGGAGCATCAGCAGCATCCTCCGCCTCCTGTTTCTCTTGCTCGTCCAGACTGATCGGAGTCGGAGCGTGCGTCGAGCTTGCCGGATCCAAACTTGGGTTCAAACTTGCCCAGTTGCCTATATGGGTTTGGATAGGTACGACTTCTACCGTATTTCGTAGTTCTCCTCGACCCGTAATAGGTGCAGGTGATTTCCATCTGTTAGAATCGAAAACTCAATTTTTAGTGAGGTGAACTGAGTTGAATAAACGAAAGAGAAAGAGATGGAGGGGGGGGAGAGCTATAATGAAATGGATAACGTAGGTTAGGAAACAACGTACGCAAGCAAACCAAACAACCGATCCACCAATCCAGCCTCGGTCAATTTCGATGATCTGCTCTCTTCCAAAGCAGCCACGAAATCTCGCATGCCATGCTTAACTTTCGGCCAATCGCTTCCCCCCTGAGTATCGATACCGTTTGAGAAACCACCCCATGCGTTCTCGGCGCGTGTCAGGGGTCGAGAAGATATGATCCCACCGGCTCCTGCATTCGTGACGAAGCAAGCATCGTACCGTAGTCCAGTAGAGGAAGCAGTGGGAGCGAGTAGAAGCATATTGAATCCGGCGTATTTGGCCTGCGGGGGATATAGTTCTTTCACTTGTTCATCCAGACCCGAACTGGTAGCGGTAGCGGCAGTAGTAGTACCAAAGTTCTTCTCAGATAACAGGAACGTTGACACGAGTGATCCTCTAGAAGAACCAAACGTCGTAGGAGGTTCTGTAATATTTGTCCTGTAAATGATAACTTTCTATCAATCAAAAACGAAACGAAAAACGAAAAAACGCAAAGGAGGAAAACGTAACAGCAAGGCTATTCTACCGGTCCGAGTCATCCCAAACCAGGTCCCACCGCCAACGTTGTCGATCCCGGAAAGCACGTTGGGGTTCGCCTCGTGTTTATTGAAAGAATGAAAATGGGCGCTTTCGGTCGGTCTGTCTAGGAACTCATCTCGATTGGTGCAGATGATCCTGGTTGGCCCCATCAGTCAGTCAAGGTCAAAAGTCAAAAAAAAAAGTCAGAGGGGTGTACAGGCGGGATTGTCTTTTTTTGCTTACAGTGAGTAATCCGGATGATCTAACGTCCAGAATACGATACACATCTTTGGGCTAGAGGTAAAGATGGGAAAGAGCTGTGCCGAGATGCTAATCCAGAAGAAGGAAGACTCGGAATGATGAGCTGAGCCTGAGAGAGGGGGGGGTGTTTGATTCCAATGCTATGTCTAAGGCGAAATGAATGAGAAAGTTTAGGAAAGATGGAATGACAGATACATGTTTCTGATAGAACTATACTAAACTTTTGCTTTCTCGCTTTCAAACCCCCAAAGAATCCCGAACCTGAGCTAGAACCGATGCAGGGAAGATCAAAGTTGGGGGGGGGAACAAAAAAGATATTTATTAATTTCCCACGATCAGTTTATTTTCCTTTCCAACCAACCACGATTATGAATCTGGTCATCCTCGACAATGGAGCCAGTACAATCAAGGCCGGTACTCTATCAAGCCACGAGGACGCCAAGTAAGTTTGGGCTGTTGAATCTTTCTTTCATCGGATTTCCACAATGGAACTTTGATCTATTAAGACTCGTTCCAACCGCCATTGTACGTTCTAAAGGTGACAAGGCAACCTATTTCGGTCATGAAATAGCCAGATGCAAAGACTATGCGTCTTTGCATTATCGATTACCCTTCGAAAAGGTTTGGATTTGGTCTTCGCAACCTTTCCCTTTTTTTTCTTTTTGACTTTTTCCCCAAGGGATACGTCGTCGATTGGGACGCCCAAAAAGCTATATGGGATGGCGTTTTCTCTGACCAAGTACTAGGGGTGAGCCATCAATCATCTTCGCGGGAACCCGAGTACAGCGTTTTCGAACTTACTAAAAGGTAAATACCTCCGAGTCAAGTCTCATCCTCACCGAGCCATACTTCAATCTACCCAACATTCAACAAGTGTACGATCAATTCATATTCGAAGAATATGAGTTTTTATCGTATCACCGTTGCACTCGTGAGTATCCCTCCGTTTTGTTTTCTCGGGCTCTTCATCAATAAATATATTAAGAAGCTGTGAACGGGTTTCTTTATTAGCTGCATCCCTGATTCCATACGGAACATTGTTCGAAGCGCCTGGTCTGCCTCAACCACAATGCATGGTCGTAGTCGATTCAGGTTTTAGCTTTACACACGTCGTGCCTATTCTTAGTGGAAGAATTGTTTGGGGTGCCGTCAAAAGGTTTTTGATTCGTTTCAAAAGGTGTGGCGCGCGCGCCCCGTACTGACAGAATTAATCAGACTAGACGTCGGCGGAAAGCTACTCACGAACCAACTAAAGGAGCTTGTCTCCTTTCGACAGTGGAATATGATGGAGGAGACATACATCATGAACGACGTCAAAGAGACGTGCTGTTACGTTTCTACAGATTTCACGAAAGATCTAGAAACGATAAGGTAAAGTATGAACTACTATTGAACAATCGAGCTCGGGCTAATGAGCGCCCCATTTTTTTTCTTTCTTTTTTTGGGCGGGTCTCAAAAAGGTCCGACCCCGCGAACGACATTGTACAAAGATATGTCCTTCCTGATATGTCAGTCAGCAAAAAAGGCCGTGTATTATCACAGAAAGATGGCACACTTGGTTCGGAGCAATTACTTGTCATGAAGAGCGAGAGATTCTCAGTTCCAGAAATAATTTTTCGACCAGATGACATTGGTACGGACAAATCCCCATGCCCATCGTTCTTGTGATTGAGTTTTTAATGCTCAATTCGCTGCTTCGGAATTGTTCTCCCTTCTTAGGTTTAGATCAGTCCGGCTTAGCATCAACAGTCGCGCTATCAATATCATATCTTCCTGAAGATTTGCAACCTATGTTCTGGGAAAACATCGGTCTTATTGGAGGCAATACAAAGTTTTCTGGCTTTCGTGAACGACTGTGAGGAGTTCCTTTTTTTTTTTTGTTTTTTTTTTTTCTGGCCTTGGCAGGTTCGGAAGGGTGGAAGAGTTATACTAATGCCTACTCAATTTGAACGTCATTTCATTTCGCGGACATCCGATAGTTTATTAGAACTTCAATCCCTTGCTCCCATGGATTTCACAGTGCAAATATACCAATCCGAAGAGTGAGTTTGTTTTACGGGATCTTCGCACGAGTCGAAATGAACAGGAGAGGGAAAACTCACGCCGCTATTCTCTCTTTGCCCCCCTCCCCCTAGTCCGATCGTAGAAGCGTATCGGTCAGCGCAAATGTTCGCTTCGAAACCAGACTTTTCCAGTCAGTGTGTCACACGCGAGGAATATTTGGAAAGCGGCAGCAATGCGTCGAGGAGAAAGTTTCGCGATTGGCAGGTGCGGGTGCAGGGAGAGCGAGAACAAACAGCAGAAGAGGAAGAGGAGCGGGAAGAAGAGCAGAAAGAAGGAAAGGGTCAAGGGGAGCAACTGCAGCGACGTCTTCGAGCTCCCATGGTCAAAAGAGGTCGAGGTAGACCACGCGGTAGTGGTGTTGGTCGATAAATATAGTGCCAGTTATCTGACATCCGAAAGAAAAGTCGATTAGTTTCCAGGAGTAATCAATAACATGAATGAACATTTTCCAATGGTATGAACTCCTGAACTTGAAGACCTCATTAGACGAAGGTTCGTCAGGCTATCGCATTCACGCAGCAAGCAGATTTTTTCAGGGGATGACCAACGCCATTACAAGACGTTTCTCAACCTCTGTAAATCAACGATGTCGACCACTGCTGTACGACCTAAACGAATGAGATGGAAATCATCGGTTCGATTTGGGTTCGATGTCGTTGACCGCCCCCTACTGACCTCGGCTTTCCCCGGCGCTGAATTTCGGCGGATAAACGAGGGAAAGGCAGCCAAGCCGTAGACCCGAGCAAGCCGAGAAATTCAACTGGAAGAAAAAAAATTGGAGGTCAGGTAAGGTAGACTGTATTATTGCCGGCTCGAAACCAAAAACCAAAACCAAGAGGGAGCAGATTGATTTTCCATGGACAGTACATAGGAATGAAGTAGTTACACGGTTAGTACTATAGCGGACAGGGAGCGATGCGCATTAGATTGTTTATACAGCTGAAATGGTCGACCGAGCACTCCAGTGACTTGTAGATCAAACCCTCCGGCATATGCCACCACCAGCTCTCCTGCTTGAAGTACGGTCCACAAACGAAAGGTATCAGTAGATCCCAATGTTTGTAACGCATTCCACGGTTCTCTTTTCCCTCCAGCTGAACCTTCATCGCGATATACTCGAACCATGGCGGCCAATACACCGACCATCCTCAATCAATGAGCCAGAGCTTCCCGTCCTCCCCGACTATGACATTTCGAGGGTTGAGATCCTAGAACCAGCGCCTCAGAATCGTCGAACCTTTCTTTCCCCTTCGTGGATGGTTTTCGGGAAGCTTATTATCGCGATAAGCAAGTTCGACTCGTTGATTGAAAAAGACTGCCAGTTTCTCATTTTCCTCCATACTGAATAGCTCGACCAAACTTCGGCGAGAAGTAGACCCTTGATGTAATCAAGGATAATAACATGCGTATCTTGGTATCTAAAGACCCGCTGCACTCGTGGAACTGGAATCATCGTTTTCTCGAGCGCCAGGTTGAAACAGTTGGCTTCGGAGGGGCACTGTGTGTATTCTTCAGTGTCTCGAGTTCCTTTGGCCACCGTGGAGGGTGTTAGTTTCCGGACAAAGTAAGTCAACGTGGACTTTTGGCGCGTTCTCTAAAGCCGCTAAAAGCTCCTCATCGCTCATATTTTTTATGTCAGGATCCTGAAAGAAGCTTAAAAGGCCGAAAAATAAAACACTACAAGGAAATCGTATATACTCACATGCGAACCGAGACGGGGCTGTTTGTTCGGCGTAACATCAGCTGTGACGCATCGGCACGTGTACACCAGCCATCTGAGTCGGCCGTTGCGTGCATTCATAGATTTCTCTGGAAACCGGCGTTCAGATCGTGGACCATGCCGTGTAATAAATGTTCCTTCCTTCCTTCCTTCCGGCGGCAGCTGCAACAGGGTGCTGGTTGCTTGGGACGAGATGTCAAGACGTCATGTGCATCCTACGAAGGATACTGTCACGTGGGAGCTGTCACGCGTTGGTGACCGGCCGTGATTGTGTTCAACCATCTCTAGTTCGCTTCTGCCTGCATGTCTATGGCTCTTGGTTCGCTTTCTGCTGCATGTCTCTCCACTAGTCCAAATTTTGAGGACCTCAAACCCGCTCAGAATTTCCGTCTGATGAAGGATGAGGATATTCTATACAGAGTAGGCACTGGCGGTTATTGCGCTTCTACGGCTTAAACTCAATTCGGAAATAGCTACACAGGCTAGAGTATTTCTGGGGTTTATCGCAAGGTGAATTGGATCCTTTCTCAGAACTGAACCATCTTTACGGTGAGCCCGAGATCCCTGTTTATGCCTTTCTCTTCTGACGGCTGACGCGTCTAGTCCGGGCTGATGTCGCCCAACTTCTCTGGAGCAAGGATATCGCTCTGGTACCAACAACAGAGGTTTTGGCCACAATGAATGCTTTGATCAAGGACAATTTTCTCGGTCATTTTTATTGTCGGCGCTTGTGCTTCGAGGTGCGTATTTGTGGCTATTTCCATCGTCCTTTTGCCCTCATCGTCGTTCATACAGTCAGTTCCCGTTCAAGAATACGAATACAAGCTTCTGCCGATCGCCGAAAGTGGTCCTTCGCTCTATGTGCTAGACAAAAGTGGTACCAATCTTCAACGGGTCGACTATCCCTATCACGACCTACCCCCTTTAAAGCTTAGTCTCTATCCGTTCTTTGCCACTACACATGCTGGAGCAGCATTCTTCAAAAAAGGATCTACTCGCGATCCTGAGTATTCACATCCAATTAGGGTCATGTCTGCTGTATATACGTGCACAGTGCCTTCTGAATTCCTAAACACCTCTCTGAATACCTTGCCTGGCAATAGTCACGACCTTGCTGTCCTCGACGACGAATCGACTTCTGATTCGGAAAGCGATGTCTATTCTGGTCATGAACGGGAACGAATACAATGTTGGATTCAGGACGCAGGCGTCAGCTATTCAAAAGAAGTTAGCATCGCCAGTGAACCTAAGGAAGATGCAGCCAGTGATACGTAGTGACTGGTAAGCCTATTTACCGTTGTATCTATTCCTCGCTTTGTATTCAAAGCGAAATTTGGATCTATTAGCTTGGCATTATATGTTTCGATTGCGCCCTCCTTCTCTTCTACTGCTTAAACACGAAAGTTTGTCTCTATATGTCTCTGGCCCGGTGGTTCCACTCAGTATCGTGCTCGGTCTCACGATGAGCCTGTTGAAACTCGTCACGAAAACGATCGAGAGGCTTTGGGGTGCAATCTCAGAATCTACAACTTTGAATGGTGGAAAGTTCCCCGGGCTTTGGCTTTGCATTACTTATTATACACTATCCATCGAGTCGGACCATGTACTTGTTTTTCTTCATTAGATTGTATAGACCTGAGCCCTATCCTATAATACAGGCCCGGTCCTTTATGGTACCTAGCTCGTGTTGATTTTATATCCTCCAGGAAAGTACTCTGTTCACAATTCAAAACCAACTTGGTCGAAGCATTCATGAAGGATAAGCTTGGCATCAACGAAGAGGAAGGCAGGTGAAGCGTTAAAGAATAACTGAAAAGTCGTCTGACCTTGCTTTATTTTCTACTTCAGGGGTTTAATAGTGTCCTGGGTACAAAGGGTGTGAAAGCAGCGGGAGCGGGAGCACAATCATTGCGTTGAACTATCCTTCTTCGATATCCAGAACAATCCGGGTTAGTTTCTACTTCTTCAAAGATTGACGAAATGCTTCGAGGGAGACCAGAAAAGTCGCCCAAATTTCTTCGTAGTAGATTTCAGCCAAAGTCTCGTGAACGACGGTAAAGGGTTAATTCTCCAGAGCGCTCGCTGTTTCACTAGACACTGAATTGAGTTGTCCGTCACTAACCCAAGTTGTCTTGAGCTTTCCTTTCAGAGTGTGTCACTGGGACTCGGAGCTTCTCATCACGGGTTGGGCTAAACTTTATGCTGTATGCATGGGAAATAGCTTTCATCATGCTGACACTTTTCGAGCCAAAAACAACTTGAGAAGGAGTTAAATGTGCTAGTGACAATGTTATACCATTCTGGGACGCCCGTAACCCTTTGGAATCTCTGAAACCTTCGCCCACTCAGCGTCGGGCTATCCGAGCAGTTTACCCGATGATCCTAGGACATCCGTGATATCTTTGGTAGACCGTGACTAGATCGAAATCGTCCAACCCATCCCCCCCCCCCCCCCCCCCAACTGTCCATCTTCTCATCAGAGTTAAGCTGTGTACCCGGATCGCTAATGCATATCTTTTCTTTCTTTCACATGTCGGAAGAATGAGTAAGCTCGTATTCCTATACTCTTTGTATTTTCCTGTCCTTCAAACTTGAATTTAACACGACAAGCGAAGGTTTTCAAGATCACAAAGACCGACCGCAAGTACTAGGCTGTCTCGCTCCTGCCAGGCTGGCTGCCGCTCCTTCGCGCGGAAAATCCCGTACTTGATTTTAGTTCCTCCGGCTTTCTCCGAGCTACAGTAACTTCGGCAAGATCGTACACATCACAAGTCCGTTGATCAAAAGACTCCGAGTCTGTTGGCCCATACTTCCAAACCGTGAATTCACCTAGTGTCGCTTTAAGACGCATAAGAGAGTCGGAAGGAATGTGCATTTGAATCTCTGGTTTAAGGATCAACGTGTCCCGCCAAAAGGATGTTTGGAATTTCTGTCCAGAGCTTTTTGAGTGGAAAGCCTAGCGCTTGACTCTTTTTTACTCTACAGGCTTCAATTTTCTGTTCCTTGTGGGAGAACCCATTGAAAGCGAGTTACGTGTCATCGGATCCCATTCAGGTTTTTTTAGCTTCACTCCCGGAGACCGCAGATGTTTCAAGCCGTTTGACAATGACCCCAGACTTAGATCTCTCATGTTTGATTCGTTTCGATCAACCACGACTTCTCCACGCCGCACGGTCCACTGAGTATATCGAATGGAATTCTACCCAAGTCAATAGTTAAAACCCAGGTGATTGCGATCATACGACAGTACCATCGCGAACGGTCGCCAAAAGCTCGTCGCTGAAAAGAACATCGCCGTTACCATCTTTAGGCTAAGAAATTCTGGAATGTCATTCAGTTATAGCTCAGAACCACAGGCGATGAATTAAAAAAAGGTTTTCAACTCAGCCACCAAATGGTCCGACTGGTACTATGGTAAGTTGCGCTAGTAATCGATTTTGTCCGAGTCCGATCTGCAGCGTTTCTACTAAGATTCTGGTGTTCTGACGAAGTTCACTTTAGTACTGAAGGTCACGAGGAGATTGTGATGCATTCCAATTAAAAAAACTTTTTGCTTCAATACAACGCTGACTCGACCATATATGGAATGATATTTCCATCGTTTGAGCGGCAGAATGAATGAGCGCTTAGCGCTAAGCACTCGAAGGTACGAACATACAGACAACATCTACAATCCTCTGCCGGCTGCGGTATCAGCGGTATCTTGATTCTTGTTCCGACAAGCTGGCGAAAGCTTGTGGACACAGAAGACTTGATTTTTTCCGGTCATCGTGCCATGCGGCGGGTATTTTCGGCCGAAATCTTTATTTTCCCACAGTCACTCCTCCCACGGTCACTTGTTCTTTTTCACCCTTGTCAAGTTACGCTCATGGACTCAAATGCTGTCCACGCGCCAAAACCCGCATTCTGTCGATTTCTTACATGTCTCTGATGAGATGAAGTGAGTACCGGCTGGCTACCTGCGTCGCCTACCTCCTCTTGATCATTTCGGCTTTCGTGGTTTTTCTAACATGTAATACCAGAGAATAGGGATAGAACAAGCTTAGTTTATCTACCATCGTCGCCGACGCATTTGGCTCCTCTCATATTTCCTTCCCGCTCCCGACTCCCGGCTCCGAAATTTATTTGTGTTGAGACGTATGGTGTGCTTTCTCTCATGATCTGTTCAAGGAAAGAGAAGGGCGTATTGACCAGCTGGTGGTAAGTTTACATTGGTATCAGAAAAAAACGACCAAGTACTGATCCGTTCCTTCTACTAGTTCAACATTCACCGTCCAACCCTCACCCCTTTCGCCCCTTTCCCTGAGTTCCTCGCACGTAGATGATGTCAACTGATCAGGTTGATCCACTGAGAATACAATCTGAACGCTGATTCTGGACTTCCTTTCGCTCAGAATTATATCACCCACCCGAGAGGCCGAATGTGTTCTATCAATAGGCAAGTTTGGGGATTTTTCTTTTCCTTTGCTATGAACCATCGACTCTCAATATTCCATATGATTGTCCTTCTGTGTAGCGCGGTATACCAAGAAACGAAACCATTCGAGCGCAGGCAGCTGAAGGTGTCTTGTCAGATAAAAAAAATGCTGAGGCAAAGAGGATTCCGGTCTTTGTTATTGATCCTGCGGGTGCGTCTGGAGTACATAGAGTCTACTAGGCTTGAGAAAAAACTCAGCTCCATGTTACCCTTCTGAGTAGGTTGTCTACCAGCTGAAAGATCACAAGGTCCTTACATTTTCCGTTTCCCTCCGTCAAAGTGTGCTAATTGCCCTTTTTCTATAGTTGAACGTTTAGGTCCTGGATATTGCCGTGCAATACAGTTTCAACTTCCGCTTTCTCTTTCGCGTATAAATAGAGCGCCATTGGGTCACTATCACGCCCTTCCTTCCTTCCTTCCTATAGTACCCACACTTCAACATGGCATCGGAAGTACCCCCAGACAGTGAGAAAGACCTGATCACCATGAAGGAGCATGCGAAGTCGATTACACCAGTTGAGGAGGACCCACTCCCCCCGGAGGGATCTCAGGAGCGTATCATTGCGGAACGGAAGCTGCTTCGCAAATTGGATACTAGAGTTTTGCCGACGATCATACTTATTTACATCATGAACTATATCGATGTAAGTGGTAATTATTGACACATTTGCCTCTTCTTCTATATCTCTATCTTTGTAGCGGAATGCAGTAACAACTGCGAGGTTGAAAGGATTAGAGCAGGACCTTCATTTAACGGGTACGTACGTCATAGTTTGAGCGCAATGGGAGATGGGATAACTGACATATTTTGTATTAGATCTGGATTACAATGTAATCTTATCGGTACTCTACGTGTCGTACTGTCCGGCACAAATTCCGTCGAATATGGTAGGCCTTTGTTTCGGTCTTTTCGGTATAACTCGCCAACCTATCTTGAGGTAGATTTTGAACTGGATAACAAAGTACGTTTTCATCATGCGTTGATATAACCTTCGTGGCCTTGAATTTGTTTTTTTAATCAGGCCATCTGTGTACATCGGAGCCTGTGTTTCAGTGTGGGGACTAATTAGTCTCTTGACCGGGGTAAGCTCATGCTAGATACTACGGCCTGTGCTTCTACTGATGCCCAGTTCAGGTAACGCATTCATACGGTGGTATAGTGGCAACTCGCTTGTTTATTGGCATTCCTGAAGTACGTCAACCAATTGATAAGCTGTGTATTTATTTGTTTTCTGATTTTGTTAGGCCGCTTTTTATCCGGGAGGTGAATTCACTAGGGCTACAAGGTTGGATAGGTATATATGACTTACCTTACTGGCAGTCATCTATCTAATGTCACGATGGTACACAAAGAAGGTCAGAAAACGCCCCTCTCAGATTGAACGACGTACTCACATTACACGCTAGGAATTGGCTTTCCGATCAGCTATTCTCTATGGAGGTCTTTTAATCTCGAATGCGTTTGGTTCGGTAGGATATGGATATTACGCGCGAGTCCCTGAAGCTTAATTTCTTTTAGCTCATGGCTGCTGGCATTCTTGCAAATATGGAAGGGAAACTTGGGATTCGCGCATGGAGATGGTATGTACAACCCAACTTAATTCTCTCAACATGGCCCGTATTTACTGGTTCAATTAGGCTGTTCTTTATCGAGGTTAATGGCCTTTCAATGACTATCCAGGTTCTTCGTGTAGTGACGATAATGTTTAGGGCGCAATAACCATCTTCATTGGCTTAAATACGATGTTCGTCACAGATATTCTCCTTTGACTGGAGTTCCTGACATTTGGTGCCTAACTAGG
This sequence comes from Collybiopsis confluens, assembly GCA_013368555.1. Lineage (NCBI taxonomy): Eukaryota > Fungi > Basidiomycota > Agaricomycetes > Agaricales > Omphalotaceae > Collybiopsis > Collybiopsis confluens. The sequence continues at coordinate 189,242 of JAACJN010000059.1, read as the reverse complement.
TGGCTCCTTCCTGACTACGTAGGTCAGGCTAGTAATGGTGGATCTTTACTCATAACTTCCAGCCTGACAATACGCGATGGATGACCCCCAAAGAGCGTCGATTGGCTCAGGCACGTCTGGCGGATGATGCGGGGGAAGCTGATAAGGACGGCGTTGGAGATTCGTATGTTTTCTGACTGCCAATCTCAGCCTCAGCGCCGACATCCACTTTCAGGCCGTTCAAAGGTCTAATGATGGCCATGCAAGACCCAAAAGTCTGGCTTTTCTCGTTAATGAACGTCGCTCAACTCCTAGGTTTAAGCTTCATAAATTTCTTCCCCACGTACGTAGTGTCCATCATGAACGCCTCGTTTTTCTTATATCGACCCAAACGTGCGTAAGGCTCACCTCGACACTGGGTTTCGATACTACTATCTCCTTGCTGCTCGCCGCGTATGAAATTCCATCAATCTCCTCCATCCTTTCACTGACTTGTGCTTCCAATCAGACCTCCGTGGATATTGGCCACCATATGTTGCAGCGTGAGCGCATGGCACGCTGGTAAAATTTCATCTTCTACTATTCATTTTTGTTTTATCCTCACCTCGTAGAGCAGATCGCACTGGCGAACGATTTTTTCATCAATGTGTATGGGATTGGGGTGTTATGATTGGCTACATTATCGCCCTCGCTACCAGCAGTATCGGAGGACGGTACTTTTCTATGTTCCTCATGGCCTCGGGATACTGCGGTGAGCGTCTTTTGAATCAATTCACTCAAATAAACTCATTCTCTTTTGCAGGCTTTTCGTTGACCGTGGTATGGGTCTCAAGTACATTTCCTCGCCCTCCAGCGTGAGTTCCAAAGCTGTCTCCTATCTCGATGAATCCCTTCTGACTGCTCATATTCCAGCAAACGAGCTGCCGCCATCGCCCTCGTAAATGGTATCGGAAATATAGGAAATTTGTTCGTTTATTTCAATAAATCTGGGCACTTCTACATCATGCGATCCTAATTTTTCTCAGGATTGGCGCTTTCACTTGGAAAGCTGAATGGGGACCGGGCTACCATCAGTCAATGCTCATCTCCCTCTTTTCTCTCTTTTTATCCACTTCACTATCTCTAGGTGAGCTTTCCATTCGTCCAGTATGTAGAGACCTTTCTCAACACGTTTTCTCTTCAGTTATTCGACAATGGATTGTCCATGACAACAAGAAACTCGATGAAGACGAGAAGGTGGCTCTATCTCAAGCAAACCGCACTCGAGTCGAGGAAGCTGCTCGCCTCGAGGGAATCTCGTTTGACGAAGCTATGAGGAGGAGGAAAGGTTTCCGTTATTTGTATTAAGAGCTGGGGTAGTAAGCGAAAGAAAACGAGTACAAAACTGAGTATCTATGCATTGTAACACTAGTGGTTATTTTTCCAGTCCGGCATTTGAATAAATGGGCTATGACTATTTTACCTTGCTGCTAAAGCATGCACCTGTTCGCTACTTAGAAGCTGATCATCGAGATGGATTCAGAGAGTTGATGAAGAAGTCCCTGGTAAGCTAGACGAGTCACTATCAAGCTTCAGCGAGGACGACATTCTCGGATTACTCCTCAGATTACTCCGGACCCAGTTATTCGGGCGATCTGGAATGTAAATTAAGCCGAGATCGTGCCAGGTTGTAAAATGGATGTACCCGTAACTATGTAAAAAAGAAAACACATTTTTGTGTACTTATGTGGTCGGACTTTGAGCTGTAATAGCAAGTTATACCAGTGATATTTCAATTGCTCCGCTGCCAATGTTCCAGTGAACGTAGAGGGGCCCCAAGAGGGCATGTTTTTCCACTGAGAAAAATACATCCGAGTCGCACATATTATGGGATTGCCTTTTTGGCCATCCTGATAGGATACGCAGACGATTTAGTAACTGAAGGTGGCCAAACACAGCGACCGAAAATCACACTACACCAATCGTATAGAGTTACTTGCAAGTTGAGAGGACTGTGTAGGCTATTTGACACTAGCAGATATGATGAAAGCCTCGGACGAGCAGCGAGGAGCCCCGTCCAGAGAATGGCTTGCATTTCAATAGAAAAGACTTTATTAGCTAAACTTGAAAGATGACGGACGGAAGAGTCAAGAAGCAAGACAATCGCGAGCACTTCAACTCCAGGAGAAAGGTAGTTTTACGTTCTCGTGATGAGGGAACACTCGTGATTTGCTGAAAACACGTTCTTCGACTACGTTCTCGGTAGAATTTCGTCTATGATAAGTGTGAACCAATCGAGTGATTCCGAGTCCCAGCAAATTGAATGGTTCCCAGGTGCTATCCTGTGGAATCAGCGGCGAATCGATAAGCCGGCTCTCAGACTTCAGTGGTTGACAAGGTTTGAAGTAAATGGACGAGCGCAGAGTAGACTCGAATCTTGCCGGACCTTGTCGATAATAAAGTACGAAGGTGCAGATGTACGTATTTGTGCACGGTGAACTCAGAGAAGACCAGGCGCACTTGCAGTCGGAGGTTATTGGGCCAGAACCCGTTAATGTCCCATGAGAGTCCCGCATTTTGAACAAGTTGCATGGATTCGACAAGCTACTGTTGTCGCCGTCTCAATTCAAGATTAGTTCCGATATGAAATCGTTGCTGCACACAGTTCGAGGGCGATTGTCATCAAGTAAAAAGCATTTTTACCAATCGGACGAAATAACGTTGAGATTCTAAAAACGGATCACCTTGCGTCTTGCTGACAGGAGTGGCGCGAAACTTCTGCATAATCGGCATCCAGTCTTGAAACGTTGAAACCTCATTTTGAAGAGAAAACCGAACGTTTTTGGAGCCCTTGAAAGTGTTTAAACAATGGTAAGAAATGCGTGTACTTGCCTTGAGTGTACTCTTCAACCTAAGATGTCAAGTTAATGATTCCCATCGAAGACAACTAGTCGTCCAAATTGGCCGGCCTATTTTGAATAACAACGAGTTCTAATGGTTTGACACCATTCGCAGAGAATGACAGATCGACAGCTGTGGCAGCCATGACACTCACCGCGGCCAATGCCAGCGTTCAAGTAGGAACAAGAATAGCACTTGAAATGGAAAAATGAGGTTGAGTTTGAGAAAAGCCCCAACCACGTACCGCTTTGGTGTCAATCAGTGAATCATGGTACGTCGAGATAGTGATTTAGGATTTGGGGCAGGAACACGGGAGCATCGGAGCAAACTTCGAGAGCGGTGAAAAGGCGGAAAGGCGAAAAGGGCAAATAGGGCGACCTACCGCGTTCAACCGGCCCAGCCCGCGTCCCGAGCGGCGTTCGATTCCAGGTTATCCTCCAGCCATGGATTCATCGAGAGAGATATGTTTCAGACGATGATTGCTTGTTTAATTTGAATCTCTGCGGTAATTTACGATGTAAATCAATGCTCATACACGAACATATGTATCAACCCCTCAATAAGCTGGTCTCTCAGCAGATCAACCGCTTCCAGTCCTTCCAGCGAACAATCCAAACAAATCGAAGACGTACTGGCCGTCAACTTTCGGAGCTGCAGCATTGTGTTCTTCAGTAGACTCAACACATCCGCACTCGAACTCCTTCGCCCCTCGCCATGGGCATGAATTCGAGAGTTTGCCTTCAGTTCCGTAAACTCGTCTCCTGAAATGCTTTTGACGGTGGAACGATCTCGTTCCTGCGCTTGATAACACGCAGTACGCCATAAGCATCGCCATGCGTCGTTGCACCCAGTATGTGGTCGCAGCGGCCGTCGGCCGGAAGAGGTTGTGGACGTTGTCGAAGAAGGAAGCGGGGGTGGAGAAGAGCAGATATCTTTCCACTTCTGCGTCAATTTGTGGTGAGCAGCGAGGAACTGCATCCGACGCTCAACATTGATCGTCGGCTCAAATATAGGTTGAGAAGACTCCATACACCGATACCCGTCGAGATTCGTATCCCATACTTGGGGCATATCAATCAAAATCCTATAATAAACAACGCCAAGGAGCGTAGCCAGCGCGGGATGATGTCTATTGCGTTCGAGCATCCGTACAAGCGATACACCAGGAATCTGGTTGTACCATAATACTTTGGTCACGAGCTTTTGCACGAGGTAGTGAAGGAGTGAAGAATGATCGCTTGTCAAAGCGATCGATAGTAATCTTGCGTAAATAGCATCGGTTTCGTCCAACGATGCTAGAGGTTCTTCGTTATCAATTTCTGGTTTATTTCCGGGAGACGTTGATATGAGCGTCGCGGAAGAAGCAGTAGAGGATGTTCCGGCTTTTCCAAGTCTGGGAGAGCACCGGAGTATACGACAGATTTGGTGAATAGCCCATGATTCAAATGAGGGGAAGGAGAATTTGTGCGCCATTTCTGCAATGTTGAGAAGGCGATCCAGAGAGAGTAAACGAAAGTCGATGTAATTATCTGTATAAGAGTCGTCAAAGGTATCCTCGGGATTGTGATAAAAGTCTGGTGGACTATCGGAAAATTGTCAAATTCCGACGAGTTCTTGTGACAAAAATGAACCTTACAGTGCATGCAATACCCACAAAAGATCTCGAAATTTCTCTGCTGAAGTACGGAGGACCAGCGGTTTGGCATCACTGGATCCTAAAGAAGTCCCAGAATGCTGAAACCAGAGCTTCCTCCCAAACGCTGAACCGTCTCTGCACAAAACCAGTTTGTGTACCTTCATAGTTTTCGTGCAAATTTTTTCAGTACCAAACTTTACATGTCACGGGTCGATATGACTGTCACCTTGAAGAGTGTATTCTCCGCCATCAGAATACAACAACTATCGTCGTCCGACGACGACTCGTAGTAGTATTCCCTATCGCGTACAGCCCCGCCAGTCGCCCTATCCAGCTGACTTGCACTGAATGCCGCAGAGGACGCGTTACGACGTTCCTGTATTCTGCTTCTCCGTGTTCGCCTTTGCGACTTGGAACCCGCACCACCATCCAAAGAGTGATCTATTCGGGGCTGGTTTGCGCCGCTATGATGTCCTTTAGAGCCTCGATGCAAAATACTGAAGAAGAGCGCGATATGGCTGTGGATAGGATCGAGAATTCTCGAGATGTCAAACATTGTTTTTCCTGCCTGTCCTTGGATACCGGATCGTAATGGAGCTAGGTTTCAAAAACGTAGGGAGTCGTTAAAGGTCGTAGAGTCGGGCAAGGAAAGTTAAGGAAACAGGAGAACAACGAACGGAGCCTTCAGTAAAGTATGTAGGTCTAGACATGACCTATACACGTGTATAGTTGCGGGCTTGTTTCAACGTGTCCGGAGCGGAGAGAACGCGGTAATACCGATAAACTCCCGGATATGTGTTGAGCTAGGACTTGTCCGATTGACGAAAATGCTTTCGAGAAGAAAACCGGTTTGGGGGTGATCGAACGTGAGGGAGAAGCGTTAACATTAGAGGGAAAAGGAAATACTCCGAGTACCTTACTCGTGCATCAGAAAGGAGGCTCTAGAAACCTTTACGAGTACCACCATTTATGGGTAACAAAGAAAAAAAAGTATCATAGATCGAAATGATGGTGGAGTGTGTCAAGAAGGTGCTCCCTACGCTTCTGTAATTCCAAGAGTGCATTCTGCCTACATAATTCCGGCATTTGCTGGATTAAAAATAGGTCATCGGTGAGGCATTTTTGTAGCTCTTGAACTCTCCGGATACCGTCTGCCTTTGGAAAAGGAAGACACCCTGAGCTAACTATCTCGTCGAACCGGTCCCGCCACGCAGTTGAGCATTGTTCCGAACATATGCATTGCGGCGAATGTTCATAAGAAGGTGGCCTGGAGGCGATATGATCCCACCAGGATCGGAGCGAGTGAAACCCACAACGTATGTGCATGATTTCAGACGGGGTAAGCGCAGGGTTGGCGGCGACGGAGTGGTCGGTATTCAGTTTATACTCCACGTTCATCATGGCCGCGTAAAAGGCGTGTCCGAGGAGCTTTAGAAAAGGTTGCGGATCGTGAGTCCAAAGTGAAGGCTGCGCGAGCCTCATAGCGTGCACATGGTGTAATTCTCTAGAGTGCAATCTAGCGAGAACAGTGTAAAAGAACGGCTCTAGAGGGCTGGAAATACATTACCTCCAGGTCCACATTTGTAGTAAAAACGAAAGCACATATTGACTCCGGACTCGTAACGCAATTTTCACCATTCGAGCCAAAGACAGGGAGGTACACGACAAGATAGCTGGGTTTTTGCCTTGAGCTACTAGAGCAATAATGGTAGATTCGGCTCGTATTTGAAGGTGGTTAATCGAGTAGTATAGTGCAAGTTCCTCGATATCGAGTAAACAGTCCAGGGATGTTTCGTCGGAGGGCTGAGGTAGTAAACTAGGACGACCGTTAATTGATATAATAATTCTGAAGGGAACACCGTCATACCTTGTACTCAATGCCCAGAGAAGATTTTTGAATTTTCGAGCCTTCAGTCCGTGGAGAACAATGGGCTGACCGGAGTCCGCATATCTTTGGAAGATTTTCCTGAAAGCAGCGGAAGCTTTACTCAAAAGTGTGGCGTTAACCTGGTCCATCTTTAGCCATACATTACAACCAACAAGAACAATGTAACGTACCCTGAATATAACTGATTCAACTTTGAGCGTACGCACTTGGTCCTTACATTCCTGGTGAGGAGGCCTGGAAAGGACTGGATATGAAGCGAAGGTCATAGAGGGGGGGTTATTGATTTAGCCGTCTGATTTGAGACGCTCTTTTAAAGGTGGAATAGCCTCCAAAAAGACAAAGAATGGACGACAATATTCAGTGGCGTGGCGTTGCTAATCTGAAGACAAAGGAAAATCCGAGACGAATAGATAATCCGAGACGGATAGATAATGGGGCGGGAAATCAAAATCTATTGAAGAACATCTGGGACCACAAGGGACCATATCTCTAAGATGACCTATAGAGGAAGAAGAGAAGGATGACGGCAAGAACGAAGGGGCAGATCATGTGTTACAGTCATGAGTCCGGCCAGCGCTTCTTCTACGGCATCAAGTGCCGGCAAGAATTTGCGGTTCAGTTGCCGTGATCGGCGGAGGCTCGGACATCAACCGGCGCTAAAGTGACGTGAAGGGTTTGTGCTAGGTACGACCATGATTCTGAACGTCTTCGAAAGTCTTCGGTCCTCAATTTATAATGTAGGGACTTTCCCAACACGCCCACCCTTGATGACCCACTTCCGTCACGGGGCTGGCATCACGCAGTACACTGTGAAGAGGCGGCCTGGTTTCAGATACATGGGCTGGACTCTTCCAGTTGCGAGCTGCTCAGACTTACACAAAAATATGAGTGCATCATCATAGCCAACTGATACTAGTAAATTGAACCTCAAACTATATACGTAAGCCCCCTACGTTCGAACTCTTCCATTCTTCAGATGGCAGTACATCAGGAGCTAGAGGTCAATCAGTGCACATGTAGTTCCTTAACTTGAAAATAACATACTTTTGAACCGACTATCTTACTCCAGCGGGTACTCTTTCACAAAATCCTGCAAATACTTTTGAACATACTCCTCCGCTAACCGCAATGCAGGAGTTCCGACCCGCATCAGCTTTGACCATCCTGCACTAGGTGTAGTAAAAGCGTCTGCACTTGCTATCGTACCGGATGCTCCATTGAGTTCCCACTCTTGGTCCCATTTTGAACGTAATACAGTGCATTTGTTCAATTGATCATCGGTGAAAAAAGCTTGGCCGGATGAGGTAGACTCGGGACTGGGAAGGTCTTGGAGGAACTTCTGCCAGGTATCATAGGCCCGTTTTGTGTGTTCTTTCATTTGGCGCCGTTTCACCTGCCGTTGGCTCCTTTGCTCATCCATGTTATGTCTGACTTTGTCGATTTGCATTTTGATACTAGGGGGAGGATTCACAAGGTACGCTTCCATCTCTCTCAACGCAGAAGGCGCCATAAGTTCGGTCTCTTCCTCTCCACCCGCAGTCAGCAAATCGTCGTCTTGGTGCATCCTGCTCTCGATAAGATTGGATGCTTCTGCATTTAATTTGTACTTGGACAGTATAAAGGGAGAATCACGAAATTCGGCTCGTCGGAACAACCGTAAGGACCACCAGTCCCCAGCTGCTGCAATTGCTAAAACCTTTTCCTGACGGCAGAACTTTGGTGTGCAATAGAGACAGTGTACCTATGTAACCAGACAAAATTGGTCTCTCGAGCATCCGCGAACAAATTTATTAGCCTGTTTATAAGCTGCACCCCAGACATTCCAGAGACTCTGAGCATAATGGTCGAGGTCAGGGGAATGTCGAGTAATGGGTCTTTTGAGCTCGAGTACAATGGGTAGGAAGCAGGCAGAAATCTGGACATGATTGTATGGCAAGAAATCAAGTTTCAGCATACTGAGGACGCGTAGAAGAACTTTGAACCGAGCATTGTGGACTTTGGCCTGGTATAGCATGACGACAAAATCAGGAATCACTTCCTCGATATCGCTATCAGGAGTAGTTCCATCAGGATCAGCGCTGTCTGAGATGAATGAGGAAAGCAGGTCCTTTCGAGAAGTATAGAGATGAGATTGGGGTGCGATGATGAGCCTTCCGTGCAGTTCCCCGCACACTTTTGCCAGAAACATTGACCACAATGGATGTCCGGGATCCTCGGTTCTGCGGGGGTTGAAGCTCATGGAGAGAATAAAGGATGCGGCGAGGTTGATAGCTGCGGATACGGAGAGAGCCATAGTGGATAATCTAGTTTCTGCTATTCTGAAATATGAAGCCGGTTGGTTGGCTTCCGCTGGACCTACAAATGGCCCACTGATGCATGGATGTGTGTATGCCAGATGTACAGTTTCGGACAGATTGTGCGGTCTGGTGGACCCACAAATGACCACTACGGCATGGGTGTGTGTACACTGTCGCGACGAGGACCGGAACGACCGGAACGAGGGAAGCACAAGCACAGACCGAGTAGCCGGCAAGCTTCAAAGACGACGGAGTCCGAACTTAAGCGCGGAGGACAAGGGTGGTGGAAGGATAAGTGATCTCAACAGCAGTGATAGCACGAAGGGCCAATCACAAGGGCTCAAAGGTTATCTAGTTCCCAATGACCAAGTTAGTATTTGGAGTATACAGAGAGGTACAACACGAACCTAGTTCCCAATGACCAAGAGGTCGAGATAGGGAACTAGGTGCTATCTACAGTCCTTATATACTTATGGTGACAATAAGAGAGAAAGAACAACAAGGAGGTCAAAAGGTAATAGCGCGAGAGGAAGGAACGACAGTGCGAGAGAAAGTGGGTATCAAAGACAATAAGTGTACGACAGTTGTGAGAAAGGGAAGTGAAAGAATAATAGCAACGAATGGGAATGAAGTATAACAATAAGGAGGGAAGACAATAAGAAGAAAAGGAGGCAGTACGCAATTGTGAAATGGATATGGAGCAATGAGTCGAAGAAGTATGAGTAACGAACACAATCATATGATAAAGGAAGAAAGGTGGCGTGGGATAAATGAATAGAGTGTGAGAAAAATGATGTAAGTACCGTTGTCACGACATACACCAAGTGTAAAGTTTCAGATAGCTCGTGCGGTCCAGAGAGCCCACAAAAGGCCACTGACGCATGAGTGTGGTGTAGTTTTAGACAGCCCATGCTGCTTAGTGGACCGACAGAAAATGTACTAGCTCCGTACCCTCGAGAGGCTGAATACAAGAGAATGTCAGCCGATGTTTTTCAGGAGCGTACAGATAAGGTCTCCGGTTCATCATGGGTTGGAGTTGTGGGATCTGGAGTGTTCTGGAGAGAAGTATGCAAACATTTCTGGTTGAAGATAAAGAGTGCACACTTCAGGATAGGATAGGATAGGATAGGATATGAATTATACTGGGGCGATTCAGTCAAGTTTTTTTAAAAGTGCATCGCGTGACAATCCATCGGCTGACAGAAGATCACGTGCTCTTCCTTAGTTGAAGTTGAATATGAACGTCTTTTGCCCCATAAATATCCCAAAGTACGATGGTCAAGTACCGCATACTCCCATCCTCTTTACTGATTATAATTTGCAGACCTGTTGGCACTTTCCCCGACACCCTCACCCTTGATGACCCTCTTCCGCCACCACGCGGTACGCTGTGTGAAGGTGGCCGGGCTCCAAGATACATGTTAGGCTGGGTCCTTTCAACCCAGGAAGCACGCGAGCTTTTTTCAGTTCCAGAAAACTACCGCTCCTCGCAAGTCACTGATTACCTCAAATATCATCTACTTCTACAGCGCTGGGCATTATCTTTGGGCTTGGAAATGTATGAGTAAGCTGGGTTTTTTAGTCTTTATTATTATCATTATAAAACCTAATTGTACTCCTCCTTCCTCATAGACCTCTGATGAGTCCCTTGGCCACATTCTGGTACGAAGAAGGCGGGAACATTATTATTGTTATTGCAAGTAATCGTATAGAACGAGGTGAACGCAATTATGTGGCGTTGAGGGATCAAAGGGAAGCGTTTTTGAAAAAAGTACTTGGACAACCTTCATTTTGATGATGCCATGCTGGAAAGACTCAGGTGGCACAAGCTTTACTGAGCAGTGCTGAGATTAATGAAGGCTTCCTGAGGTAGTTCCGATTGAACTTGATATTATGTATGTACATACTCATGCGTATTCATTCTTGTTTTTTTGGCTTTCTCTCTTCAACAAATGGAGATTACTTTTGCTCTAATTGAACGTCTCGGTGGGAAGAGATAAAGCAGTTATCAAAGATGGGTAACAACAAAGACCTCCGAATTTGAATGACCAGGAAGAGTATGTGTTTTGGATCGCATATACAACAATCACTGAGATCGTACCAAAAGGATAGGATAGTGACACGGTTATGCTACATTTTCCCTTTTGCTAATGATCAACACCCAGCGACGCTTTGATTTCTTTGGAGCGCAGAACAAAACGACATTTGAGCGGAAGCACACGGTTGAGCAATGTGGGTGCAGGATCCCATTTCACCTGTGGCTTTACGGGTTTCCCATGTTCATCCAGTTCCGGTTCAATGACATAACATGCCAAAATGGACGCAATCGCAATAAATATCGATGCGAATGCTATATGCTTGCCCGCCTGATAATATCGTGTGGTATAGCGCATGTAAACAGTATTTATCTGAGAGTATAAAGTACTGGCCACTCACCTCCCGTTAGACTCCAGCTCAAATCTTGATAAACTGTATTTTCTGCCAGACCAAGATGAAATCGTACGGAACTCTCTGTGTGATGCGCACTCGCGGTAATTGCTGATTATATATACCCCTCAGTATCCTCACCCCATCGTTCATCTCCATGATCTTCATGATGGTACTTCCCAACGGCGTCATCGCCAAATCCGAAGGCGTGGTGTATTCCACAAACGGATGCAGCGGAGTCAACACCGGCTCCCTCCATTTCGGAGACGCATTCTGGGTGGCCCTCGGGATAGTTTCAAATTCTATACTGGTACGCAGGTCTGGAGTATTCCTAAATTTTTATTTATTTTACAGACGGTGCCACGGAGTGCTTCTACTCTTTTAGCAATTCCAACTGCGATCCGTCTGGCTTTGTGGAAGTCTTTAAGACCTTTGGGAGTGGATTTTTCGGAGGACTGGGAGGAACGACTCATTTTATGCAGAAGAAGGAATGTTAAATTCACGTAACTTGACTACAACCATATTTTTGGTTTTGGTTGTTTCGAAACAAACCGAGTGGAGCGAAATGAGGTTCGATTCGTCATGAGCCCGTGAGAATATTAAGGTGCCGAGTCCGGCAATTTTGTTTCATGACCAATTGATGAAAGCCCACCCCTTTTCTCCGTTTTGGCCATTTCAAGCGATCTTTCATCATCCTCGCCGTCGCCAATCGTCATCAGTGTATTATCTTTCTATAGATGCTGGGCTAGGACGACGACAAACGCTACAAGTTTCTGCTCGAACCATCCCCCGTTCCTCCGAGCCCTACAAATCCTGAGCCCTAAATTTCCCGAACCCCGAAAATCCGCATAATGGCCCCGAATCTAGCAGCGACGACGACGATGGCGGCGGCCAGTCGGCCAGAACCGATGAACGCTACGAATAATCATCCAAAGGTCAAGGTCTCCTTGACTCTCGCAGAGCCGTATTCCATCGCAGGAGGCTACATTAGTGGGAAGATGGAAATGGAATGTAAAGCCGATAAAGGATTAGGTATTGGGATCATGATGATTGAGCTGTTTGCCGTTCAAGGTGCTTTTTTCCTGCGTCTTAGTTTTTCTCAGCTTTCGTTACTGATATCTATGAAGAACTAAGCTCACGAGACCATTCCGCTCTAACGACGTTTATCCACACTCGAAGACTGTTTCAAGGCCCGGGATTACCACCGTCCAACGCTGTTCAACCCCACCCTCTGCCTGGATACGCTCCGCTTCCGCAACATTACTACCATGCTCGCAAAGGACACTCTACGTTCCTGTTTCGGCTACCATTGCCGGCGACATGCCCTTCGTCTATCAAATTTGCGAATGGTTTGGCGGAGGTCAGATATGAGGTTAGAGCGAGTGTCGGTGTTGTGTGGAAAGGGGAGAGACAGTTGGTCGTGGGGAAGAAGGATGTGGAGGTCGTTGAAAGTTTTGACTTCAACGAGTTGTCAGTCCCCCATGGATTGGGAGGAGCAGGAGGATGGGAGGAACCGGAAGTGACGGTCGTAGCCGAGAATGGGAAAATTTGGTGTCAAGGCAGGGTCGTCGGAGGGATACTCGTGGCTGGTGAGAGTGCGTGTATAGAGTTACAGGTCAAAAATCATTCAGCGAAAAAGGTAGCCGTTCCATTCTCATACCTTGGACCTGTCTTTTTTCTGATTTTTTTTCTTCTTCTTTTGTCATCCAGAACTCCTCATTAACGCTTACCCTCCTTCGGACATTGCACCTGTCCAACCATGACCCATCGTCATCTGATTCCCATATCCCAGAAATGGAAATAAACGATACAGTCACCAGCGTCCCGTTTAAAGGACAGGAATATGTTATTCCTCCTGGTGTCGAGGGAGTGGCCAGCTTGGTATTCGACGTACCAAAGAAGACGAGAGGCGTCCGGGGAGGAGTATTGGTCAATGAGGAGGAAGAGATGTTTGGTGATGAACTGAAGAAGGATGCGAGAACAAAACTGAGGGGGAGAGGGAAAGGAAAGGTCGGGTTGTTCGAGATCAGGTGTGTGGTTGAAGTGAGAATTGGAATGGGTTTTGGGAGGTGGGTAGTTCGCTCTAGTTTTTTTTTTTTCAGTCATCTGACTGCCCATTACAGCAAGGACATCGTATTGCAAATCCCAGTCAAGGTCGTTCACCCAGCTGCACTGCCGGAGCTTCCAGACATTCCACCTGCGCAGGAGCATCAATACCCAAATGGTGGCGGGTATTACGACCCTCGTGCACAGGCGCAGGGCCCATACTCTTCTTCTCCGTACCCCGTGGAAGCTGCGTACCCCGCTTTGCCTATGACTCCCGCCCTCCCTCCAGGAGTCGGAGCGTACCCTGCTCTTCCGATGTCTCCAGGTCCGGGAATGGGCCTGGGCGTAGGGCCTTACGTTGATCCCACTCAAAACGTAGTTTGGTTCCCTCCTCCTCCCCCTCAGGGATATAATGGTTCTCCGGAGTACGGACAAGGGTACGATTATGGGTACAATAGCCCATATTCCACGCAGGCTCAAGCGTATCCTGGATATGGGTATGGTGCACCTGCACCTGCTAACCTGAATCCGATCCCTATACCCCCGACGGGTCCGCTAATACCTTCGACAACTAGTACAGCAACTGCTCTGCTTTCGCCCAGACTGCCTGTCTCACTGTCTTCGTTACCTGTACCGTCGACGGTCGCGCTACCACCAGCTGGTTTGCCCATATCGTTGTCGGGGTCAGGATATCAAGGTACTGGACAAATGCAGTTACAAACAATCCAAGATGTTATACATGGGTACGTAGGATGTTCAGATCCTATTCATTTATATTGTGAACCAATCAATCCCACTTTTTCAGCAGCGGACCCCCAATTCAAACGGCGTCATCGATCCTACCGCAGTTATTCCTGTTCCCACTTCAGTGAACCATACCTCCACTGTAGCCGCTACCGCTACCTCTATTCGTGCTCAAACTCCTAACTCTCCCCAATCTCAACAACTGGGCCAAGCAGGTTCCGGAGAACGTGCATCTAGAATCTCTCATCGACTCCGAACGCCTTCTCAAGCTTTGGGAAATCGAAAAGGGAGATCTGTGTCACCTGCTGGAGCACGGCACTTCGTCGCTGAGGGTTCGTCCCCTGGGCATCCGACACTTGGTCCTACCGGACTCCTGAGGAACGAATACACCGGGCCGGGGCAAACGACGACGAATAATGACTTCCTCTCTCAACCACCGCCTCTTCACTCCCCTCGTCCATTATTATCGCCTAAACATTCTTCTACGAACTTGAAAAAGACGGAGAGGGTAGAGGAACTTGAGAGGATGGCGGACGAGGTTGGGAAGCGGGTTAGTGATTTGAGTGGGGATTTGCCTTATGAGAAGCCGTTTTTGAAGAAGGAGGAGGAGGATGTGCCGCCTGCTGTACCTTCCAAGCAAGGGAAACGAAAATCTAAACTCAATATGGGGGAACGAGGAGATTATTTTTCCGTAGTACCTCAACCGAATTCTTCGGCTGTTGTTGGGAATTTGTCTGTCTCAATGTCCGATGGGAGAGGAGGTGCGAGGTCAAGTCCGAGATCGGCTCTCGGGGAAAGAGAAAGGGAGACATCAAGGTCACGCTCGCGTACACCTCCAACACCGGCTACACCTACGCTTACTGCTGTCGCTACGCCTAGTAAGAAGGGCATAGGTATACACATGAGTGCACGGACGCGCTCGCATACCGGAGACGGAGGGTACTCTACCAAAGCGGTTAATGGGAAGACCAAAGGGTTACTTTCTACTTCCGCTGCCCTTGGCGGTTTCGGCGGCAATGGTGCGGGGCGCTCGGAAAGTGGTTTGGATGCGTTGGAAAGAAAGTTGTTGGCTCAGGTGGGGACAAGGAAGGTGGTTGATGATCGGAGACCGGATGTTTGGAGTGTGCTTGGGACGGGTGAAGGTGCTGCTGCTACTGCCTCTGCTCCTGTTGATCCTCCTAAAGGAAATGACGCATTAGGTGTCAGATCAAGGTTAGGATTGATTGGAGGAGGAGCTCCCAGTCCTGCCTCCCCAGGTGCACAACCACATACGTCCGCGACTGTAGCGACTCCGAAAACTACACAAAAGCCAAGTCCGATAGCTATCCCCACTCGGCGGGACTCGGTATCGACCGATCCGTTTAACGATTCTGCTATCTCGAGTCTGACGTTACCAGACTGTGGGCCGAATCTGGGTCCGGATCTCGATGCCAACGCCAATGCTACTCTGCTCCTTGAATCTAATGCTGAGTTGCTGAAAGCTGAAGTAAACAGTATTGGGAGCCGACGAACGAAAGAGCTCGATGAAAAGTTGTTGCTTGCTCAGATGCAGGATCAGGGGAGTCCTACGGATTTGGAGCGGGATCGAGATTCGGATGAGAAGACGCATAAAGGTGGTTTGGGTAGTTCTGGGAAGAAGGGGAAGAAGAAGAAGAATGCATCGAATGCGACACTCAAGGATGAAGATCCCGCCAAGGATGGCGACGATAATAAAGAAAGGAAAAGTGGGAAGAAGAGGGGGAAAGACCGAGCGAGTGCATCGAAGGGACGAGTTGCTGCTTGGCTGGGTGCTGTCGAAGCTGAACCTCCGCTGGACGATCTTATTGTCCCTAGTCCGAGTCCGCAGGGGAGAAAGGTAGACCTTCCATCTGAGGTTGATGCTCCTGCTCCTGCTCCTGCTCCGGCGACAGCTACCCCAGAAGGACCCAAGCAACCCGATTCCGTCTCCCCTCCTTCTCCGGACCCACGCTCATCTGGATTCGTCCCAATCGGTACTCTCAAGCGAGATATATACCAGCGTACTCTCGTCCCCAAAGATTCACCTATGGCTAGTACTAACCCTACCGAAGACGCACGGCGTATCACTGACTTCTGGAATCAACGAGAAGATAGCAAAGGAGAAGGTGTATTGTCCAAGATCAGGGCCCTCAATGGCGACGTGAAGAACCCATGGCAGAGTATCGTTGGTAAAGGAAGACCGGAAAATCTGGATTCAGAGGTCGGGTATGACATACGGTCCGCGAGAGGAGGGAAAGGTGGACGGGTTACTGCCGTGGCAGCCATCTGGGCTTCGGGCGCTGGTGCTGCCGCCGGGGGAATAAGCGGCAAGCCAAAGACTTCCTCATCGCCGTTATCCCCAACAAAGGTCCCAGCAAAGTCCTCGCCATCTCCATTCTCTATAGCGAAGAAACTTCCCATCTCCGCCTCGAGTTCTTCGTCTTCAGTTTCAGCAGAACGGTCTTCGTCTGCCGCGCGCACGAGGCCAAATGTGGGTGGTGTGAAGGTTGGGTCCGCGTCTGCGCCTGTCCCTGCGATGATATCTTCCTCGCATGCGAGACCTACCTTGTCGACTACAGCTTCACTTGCAAGGCCTCCGAGCGGAGCAAGAGGTGGTGGTGGCGGCAGCGGCGGTGGACCTAAAGCTGCGAAGAAAGTCTCACCTAGCATCAAGTTCCCACCCACAATTAGCGAGCTTCCCGCGGAAGCCAAAGTGACGAGCAACAACACCGATGGGCTCGGTAGAGGCGCTAAAGGTGGAAAGACAGGTTTGGGCTCGGGAAATGCGGCAAACAACTTGCGTGCTCTAGGTTCGAACCCTGCTGCTGCTGGTGGTGGTGGTGGTGGTGGTGATGTTACTTCCTCCACGAGCCCGACCACAAGGAATTCGACCTCTCCTACTTCAATTGCTGGAGAATACATGGCCTTCGGGCAGGCCAGACTGAGGGATCTAATCAAGAAATATCAAGGACAGAATACATCGTGAATGATATCTACCCATCTACCTATTAGCATTCTATCTTTTTTTTCTTTTATCTTGTCTTAAAAAACTAATCTTTTTCCATTCGCTTTCTTCAATTGTTCTCTTTTTTTTTTCGATTTTCGATTTTTTTCCTTCCTTTTTTTTTGCTTGCTTGCTTGCTTGCCACATGACGAAATGACCCCTCCCCCCCTTGACGCATTGACTTATTGCCTTTTAGGCTTTTTTTTTGACCCACTTGTATTGATATTGTTGTTGTATTATCGTTTTATGGAAAAAACCAACGGCTTCGGCTTGATAATTATATGGAATTGAAAAACGACACGGAACGATTACGAAGATAAAGAAGTGCATATGACCTGATATTACAATTTGTTTCGACCGCCCTAAACCAGAGAAAACAAAAAAAGAAAAATTTAAAATTTTTTTTTAAACCACTACTCTTTAGCAGTAGGTCGTACATCCGATAATGACAGCCAGGCGTTGTCGGCGGAGAGTTAGGTTATGGGGTACATTCTTGATTTGAACACCATATCCAGCCAGATAAATATCAATATAAGCTGGGCGCAGGGTGCGGATATCTTCAATCGATCGAAGGCGAGGGAGAGCAGGGCGATTTCGAGTCTGTTCGGGAAGGAAAAGTTAGTTGAAGCCCGGTCGTCCATGAAGAATAGAGAGTACGCACAGCTTGAGATGGCAGGGTCCCATCTAGAAAATGAACTTCTTTGAGTGGAGATCCCAAGCTGGCGACCTGCAGGCATGTGAGCAAAAATCCGTCTTTCTTTCTATCTTTCTTTCTTTTTTTTTTTGGTTTCAATGCCCAACTTACAATCGCCATCATCCTCCTGTTTACATCGATGATGGGTTGTTGCGAAGCCTGAATTTTTGCCCCGGCCGCCTCAATAGCCTCGAGGCCAGGATTGGGAAGTCCTAGGATAGGATAGGATAGGATATGAATTATACTGGGGAGGTCCGATTCCCGAACGACCAGTTTACCATGCTACTACACAATGTAGACTACTTATGTCCTACTACATTTATAGCCATGGAACACATACATCTAACACAGGGGGGCGATAAGGGAAAAAAACAAAACCCATTCTTCCCTGCTTCAATGTACATGATGAATGGAGGGCATTAATGCCCTCACTGGGATTGATATATCCCTTTTCAGACCCTAGCTTACACACGCTCTCCCGTTCAGATGAAGGAAAAATACTAGGGTAAAACCAAGTTTACATTCAGGCGTAACCGCACTGTGGCCTTTTTGGCTCTTGCTAAACTTGGACAGACTGTTTCCTGGTCCCCTCCAGTCCACAGTCCAAAAACCCACGCAATCAGGTAGCGAACCCAACGCACCAGTATTCTCGGAATTTGTGTGCAAGCTAGTTTCTGTAGGACTTTATTTGTTCAGCAGGTCCACTGCATAAACCAATTCCAATACATCAAATGCTAACTTTGCAAATAGATTGATAACTTTTTTGTCTGCCAACAATGAACGGAATAAATCCCATGCATCCTCAAATCTTCTAGAATGCATTGGAAATTCAGCCAACATCTTGCTTATGAATGTATTACGAACAGAAACAATCTCAGCATTGGCACGGCATTCAAATAACACATGTGGTGGATCCTCAATCTGCACATGACAAAACCTGCATGTTCTCTTGTTACGATCATCCACCCTTGGCCTATTACGCTCATTCCACCGAAGGCGTTCCACTGCCAACTGGTGATTACCCGTTACCAAGTGTATTAGGGCTTTCCGGTGTGAGGCTGTAGGGACTCTTAAGTAGTGGCGGAAGGCAATAGCTTTGAATACCATCTTTTTGGCCTTTTTGTCATATTCTTTCCGGTCTTTTAAAGAATCTTGTGTTCGGGGGCACTTTATCATCCCAAAATGCAGTGCAGACCTCATGGACTCCTCCACCTTTTCTATAATCATACTAATATGTGATGCAGTCACATTCTCAAATGTGGGAACATTCCACACAACTGGTCTAGGCAACTTCTTTTCTAATACATAGCAAGTTTCTGTGAACAAAGAAGTATAGCCAGCTTCTGCCAAACTGAAGCTTTCCCTCCAAGCTTTCCATGCCAAGTGGTTGTGGGGAAGCTGTGCCAAATATTTCATGTTTTTAAGCAAAAGTATAATCCGACTGTACTGAACTGGCCTGATTCCTGTCTCAGTGAAGAGCACATCCAATGAAGAGTGTTTCTGCTGATACAGAACCCGACGCAAAAATTTATGTTGAACATCCTTCAGCAGGCTTGTGAGGGAATCCACTGTATCTGGACTGTATTCAGCACCATTCATCAAGTATGGTTCAACACGGCCTCTATACAGTTCCAATGAGTCCCACACTGTCATATCATTGCCCACAAAGCTTTTAGCATGGAGAATAGCACCTGATGCTCTGGAGGCCTTCTTTGCATATGTTTCATAGTGCTTCTTGAACATATTTCCCTTTGAGGACTGAAAGTGTGCTCCAATATATTTTGTGTCCTTGACCACCTGAAGCTCTCTCCCATGTAAAGTAAACTTAACATTTTTTTCCTTTTCATATTGAGCATTATGAATAATGATGAGACATTTGGGCACTGAGCATTCAAAGCCAGTGCGGCCTGCATAATGTTCAAATTGTCCAAGCTGTGACTGCATATGTATTGGACATGTTGTGACCAATCCTGTGTCATCTGCATGCATCAACAGATTTACCACTGTATCAAACAGTATTACATCAGCTGGATGAATGGTCAACTTAAAATCAGACACGCCAAGATCAAACACATGTTGTGACCAATCCTGTGTCATCTGCATGCATCAACAGATTTACCACTGTATCAAACAGTATTACATCAGCTGGATGAATGGTCAACTTAAAATCAGACACGCCAAGATCAAACAACATAGGTGAAGAAGGATTTCCTGTTATGACTCCAAGATTAGAGGAGAAAGGGTCTGAATGTGACCCACACACTTTGACAACATATTCCATTTTACGATACATCATCCTTAACCAGTCAATGATTGGGCCCTTGACACCCATAGATGCCAATTTGATCCATAACATTGGCCGATGTGTAGTAGGGAAGGCATTTCTCCAATCCATATATGCAAAATACAAGGGGCGCTTTTGGGATGCTGCTTTGTCAATTAGGGTCTTAAGGATGAGGGGATTATTTGTTGTACGGTATGTTGGCCGAAACCCATTCTGTGAATCCGGCAGCAGTTTTTTCCGTTCTGCATATATGCGAATGCGCCTATCAATTATGAATGCCAACAGTTTTGCGCAGGTGCATTCCATGACTATTAATCGGTATCCTGCAGGATCATCTGCTGGTTTCCCTAGTTTTAAAATTCCAATTACCAATGCCAAGAGCCATTTTGAGGGTGCCTTCTTCTTTGTAACACATTCATTGAGAAACTTAGCCAAGACATCATTAGGTATATTCAAGATTATACGGTAAGTGGTTTCATCACATCCTGGAGAAGCATCCAGATTGTGTTCATAAGCATGGGCTTTTCCATCTGCCACCTCGTCTTCATCAATGTCTCGGCTAAAGATGCCATCCTCTGTCTCATCTGTATTTTCATCCGGGATTAATGCTTCAAGATCCCGCAAAAAATTCAGATAATGGTGATCCAGTTGAGGGGAGGCTGCCAGCGAGACATTCATTCGGCCCTTGAACTCATTATATAACTGAGTGAGTGAGACTTCAAAGTCCTTAGCCTTTGGATCCAGCCATGATTTATAAAGGCTCCAAAATTGAGCATTTGATTTGCAGCCTGTCAACAGCTGCAAGTTCCGTTGCTGAAGTTGGCCCACCTTAGACCGCACCCGATGAGAATTATTTACTACCTTTCTCTCTGCATTAACAGTCTCATCCAATTCCACTAGGTAAAGCCCGACTCGTCGGATGGCGTAATAACTTACAAGGTGTGGGTTTTAACAGACCTGAAGAAAGTCTAGGAGCGGTCCGTTTTATCGCCCCCAGGCGCAGATTGGGATGATAGGGATTTGGGAGTGCCATAGTATGAGTGCGCCAGCGCGAGGGAAATACAAGTGAGACTATATATACTCAACGGCCAGTGTTGGTTTGATAGGCTGAGCCACCGTGGGAATTCTCTGCAGCAACTCTCAAGAAAAGTCTGGGCCCGGGATACTCCGAATTCACAATTACCCAAAGTCATGTCTCGATGAATAAGATAACTAGCTGGCGTTGATGAGAGGACAGAGATGATATAACTTTAGGTGCCCAAGCCGGCCGGCGCCGGCCAACTTGTCTCTCATCCACCTCGGTAGCCGGTTATCTTATCCTCCGAGACGTTAGCTTCGCAGACGTGGTCAAAGTCAAAAATTCGTGACTTTGACAATTGGCTGGTCGTCAACGCGTCAACGCGTCAACGACTGTCCAACGTCCAACGTCCAACGTCCAACACTGACTCAACCTGTAAAAGAACTTGAATGTTCGATGATCAGTCAACCAGGTGATCGTGTACTAATCGCGCCTTTTCCTCCTAGTCCCACTGGTTTCTGCACAATCATAACCGATTTTGCCTAGCGGTGAGCGCATGCTTTTGATAAGGGCGAAGGTTATCCTCAGGCTCTACTAGACTCCGATACTAGGCAATTACGGAAAAGCCAAAAGTCCCCCCCCCCCCCCCACAATGGATGACATTGTCGACGGGCTATGATCAACTGCAGTTGGTATATTGGATTTTTGTATCATTGAACCAAGAAGGAAGAAAAATCTTGTCCAAATATAGAAGGAGTTACTAAATAAGGGTGAAAAACAACCCAACAAAGACAAAAACCCTTTCACTTTCGTTCCGAACTCGTAACGGGACTCCTGGCACAAGACTTCGTTGGGGAGTTGTGTGTGTGCGTGATCCGGTCAAAACTCCGATTCCCATTCAGGTCATTGAGATGTTTTGAAATTGAGGCACCCGACGTTTACCTATCTCCGCGAATGACAAGTTGGCGAAAAAAAATTTAACCACCGCTAGCTAGCTAGCTGGCAAAGCTTGTCTACTTTATACCCAGGACAAATTTTACTTAACGGGGTAGCTCCCCCCCCCCCGTCATTCTGGGCAGGGAAGGACATAATCTACATAAACTCTATTATTTCGCCTGCACTGGCTTTTCCAGGGCAGCGCCTAATATGCAACGGTCATGGTAGGACAGGTTAATCGACTGGTAAAATATCGAAAGTCATACCCCGGGCGCATCCCCTGTATAGACAATACAGACGGATAGGCAAGTTGCTTGACATGCTTATGCCCAAAGAGCCACTTGTGTCTGTCAACGACAAGACGAGAAAAAAAAGCTGTTCGGCGGGGGTACATAGGATGGAACTTGCGAGAGCAAAAAAAACAAAAAACGCAAAATGCTAACAAAAATATGATCTTTTAGCGGGCGGGGATGAATTGAAGAAGACAGAAGACTCAAGAGTTTGATAGATGGTAAACGCTGGCAGCACGATACGGCGATGGACAGTACTGCCCACTTGGAAATAATGAAGAGACAAGGACAGAAGAGGGGCCAGTCAGGCCATTCGGGCGGGTGAAGGCGCGCGATAGAACCCGGGATTCTTACGAGATGGAGGCGATACTCCATACTCGGGTCAAGTACCACAGCCCTAAGTTCCAAAAATCATCGAATCTCCCAACCCCCTAGCCCACATGATTTATCGCCTTTAGACTGGGGTCTTTCTTTTACTTTGGCTCCAAGTATCCTATCTCATCTTACGATCCCGAGCTAGTACATGTGGTCGTGTACCCACTGACAGACCACATTTCGATGAGCAAAAGAATCTAAGTGCTACCTATGTAACGATTCGATCCGACGGTAGACTTTTTACCTGTCGGAGAGACACAAGGACATGGCTCTGCTCCTGACTAGTGACTCCTCCCGAAATCTAATAGAAAGCGAGGACAAGATTTCTAAAAAAAAATAAAGAAGAACAAACAACCGAACTTTACTACAAACAGCGAAATCGATATCGATGTTAAATAATTTAGGAGAGTCTTCTAGTAAGTACTATGGTAGAACTCTACCGGTAGAAACGCTGAAGTAGACACGTCTTTTGTTTTTCTTCGCGCGTGTGTGGAGAGCTTATTTTTAGTTCTAAAATTAGACTGGAGACATCTTTTCCAACACGCAGAGGAAAAAATCCAGAAAATGGAGAGGGGTACACGGAGAAGATCCTGATAAACTAAAAGCAGCAAGTTCTCGCAGCTTACAACTGACCGATTTTTCTTTCTTCTGCAGAAAACTTGATCGATTGCCAGCACCGAACCTCTGTCATCTCCACTCCTGGACCCTGGAAACTGCGCCAACGTTGATGCAAACGACACCGACAACGAATGCTAGTGATTCTGGCACTGCTCCTTGCAAGACCCAGAAACAAAGTACTGCCTACTACATGGATGCGCGGCATCGCGTCATCGCGTCAACCTTGATGGCGATTCCAAATTAAACAAGTCCCCGGCATAAACAAAAGTAAGAGTAAGGTCATACATTTTTTTTTTTTTCCATTCTTCGGGCCACTTCATCATCTTACATGTCCCATGGCTCAACAAAAAATATTCGTTCATCTCGTCATAAACCCAGGAAGGCTCTAATTAATGGATTTTTTTCAAGATGATTTGCAAAGAAATATTAGTAAAAGGTTCCGGTTATCACGTACCCATACCACTGTAATGCTTTGGCCAAGGCATAGCACCAGTCCTGAGAGACGAAAACTCGTGCAACGGGAGTTCCGTGAGAAGTTCCGTCAAGAACTTGTGAGTTTTATTGGGATCCGGCGTTGGAGATAAACCACTGAATCCAGGTATGACGGAATATGCATAAAAATGGAAGCCCTTTCTCCGAGGCTTTTTGCCTTTTTGGGAGCAGAAATGATGATTCGGTGAGAGGCAGGATTTGTGAAAATTTCGATTCATGGCTAAGGAGTGGTCGCCATTAACTGAAGCAATTTCGTCCTTTGAGAGATGATGCTCAGCTATGAGCTGTAGCTGGCGGGAAGAAAAAAGAATGCCAATAAGGAATGGTCGGGGTGACTTCGACGAGCTCATGGCGGTTACGGTTATTGCACAAGAAATTCAAACACAATCACGTGAATTTTCCCTAATACAATCACTGATCTATGTCCATGGACGTCCATCTTGTTGACACTCTAAGGCAAGTACGGAATAAGATAAGAGGTTTAAGACCCAACAAACAAGCTGTAAAGAATAAAAGCTAATCGTTTGTTTATCCAGGCGGAGGCTGTCGATTGAAAACAATGCCGAGGAAGGACGAGCTTGAGCTTTATGAATCGGAGGTAGACGAAGGCTGTTCAGGATGAGGACATCAATAAGTTCAACTCACGCCGATGATGGGGATGGATCGTGGCTTAAGGAACGCATCTTTGATAAACCAGGAGCGACGTCTCGATAGACATGCTTGTACGAGCTCTCCAAGGCAATTGATGCAATAGCGATCTTCACAAGGTGCTTGGGATATCTGTGAAGCCCCCGCATGCTCTTGGAAAATCATTGAGAGATGTACATCTTACTCACTTCTACTACAGACGTACCTCCAACACCTACTCCATCCCTTACTCTCACTCCCCCGATCCGGTTCTACTTTGACTCGCGCCTTTTCTTGAAAGCCCCGAACAAATGACGCGCTATGAGAAGCTGATCGAATTGTTCAACAAGTTGCGAGTGATGGATAACAGAGAGGCGAATGCACGAAAAGCCGCCGCCCCAAGAACTTGACGTATTCCCTCTTCATCCTCGGTCTCCCTGCGTCTCAGCTTTGTCATCCGTCTGTCTCGCCCTCCCAACCTGAACAGAAGTTCTCTGCCAATCGAATAGCTGGAATCCAAGCGCCAGAGCTTTCTTCTGACTCTCTGCACCGCTCGAATCAAATCTCTGATGCCTCCTTGTTGCTGGATACCTCGGTAATCCTTCCCCAATTAAAACAGATCCTGAGTTTTCCTCCGTTGAAGCGGTCAACCTAGATCAGTCTCAAAAGGGTTTCGGTTTCGTCCGGGTTTTTTTTTTTTTTTGCGCCGCGTGTTGCAGGCAGTCCTAGTCAATGTGTACTTAGTGCTTGCAAAAGTGAGTTATCTTTCTCTCGGTTCTCTTTTTTTGCCTTTTTCTGATTGGCCAAGCCTCATGTGGTTTAGTTTCCACTTGGCGCCCTCGTCAACGCGTTCTTTCAACCAACTGAATGTAACTTTCCACTCGTGTACTACCCGATCCTACGTATCACAAATCGTATAGCGTATTAAAGCTTAATACCTTGTTGACCTTTACCTTACGTCTGCAGTTACGGTGTTTTCCTTGTTTCAACGAAGTAACTCAATTTTTGTATAGATAAACTCACTCGATTGGTGTTATCACGGATTGTTATGTGGCGCTAATGATGAATATTGAATATTCGTGTGGTTCTGCGCTGCCCACATCGCCTTGTACAGTTGTCCTTGTGCGGTTTTCGTTATCTTCTGGGGTGGAAGATCGTTAGCACATATTGGGGAAAGGGACTGGGATAGGCCAGTCCAAGTCCATAACGGTGCTGGATTTTTCCACTTTTGTATGTTCGCTAGTCAGAGCTATTGACAGTTGAGGCGTGGGGGTAATGGTATTGAAGAAGTTGACTGGACGTATTCCATACTATTTGGAAGATAGTGTGTATAAGCAGCGAAGGATGTTCATCATGTTTCGGCCACCTTACCATATACTGCTGCTCACCACTCAAGTACGCATTCCAGAACTAACATTAAATGCAATCTATCTCTCGTATTCACAGCTGAAAGAATATACAAAAAAAGTAATCACATTGCCTAATTCTCTACTCTGCATCCGATACAATCACCTTGAAACGTTTTTATAGTGAAGACAGCCTATATGTTCCGCGAGCAGGAGACGGCGCTTGTCCAGACTAAGACGACGCTGGAACTCAATCCCATATCCTTGCAGGAAGCGGTTCAGGTCTGTCGACACCAAATTATGAATGGAGTCAATGGAACGAAGCGGAGGGAGAGCCTGTCGATCTCCTGACTGTTGAAGGAAAAAAAACTTTCAGATTGATTCATGGAAAGAAGGAGGAGGCTCACATACAGTTTGCGAAGGCAGACTACCGTCTAGGAAACAGACTTCTTCAAAAGGAACTCCGGAGGAATAAGCACGGCCCTTGTTCACCATCTTAGAAATTTGAGTATGAGCAAGAGATGCACAACTAATGCACCCTCAATACTTACAATAGCAGTACGAGCGTCAAGAGCACCGAATTGTGCTAGAAGCTGGGACATTCGGTCCATCAGAACCTGATGCCCTTCCAGCACACCAGCTATGCCAGGAACCACAGGAATACCTTTTAAAAAAAAGAGATATGGCAGCATGATCGCCAAACTGAGTAGATGGTTTCACGAACACGGGGCACCAGGGACAGCAGCCGGTGGGATAGGGTAGTTATTGAGATCATGACCGAAAGTAAGTTGGGTCAAGGAGTTTTCGGCATCGGCGTAAACCATGGCTGTAGCACCGGGATGTCCGTTTTCTATGGTAGCCATAAGTATCCAGTGGCAAAAACGCTAGGAGGTCATACTAACCGATTTGAAGAAACATATGTCTCTTGTGTTTCTCTGCTTCAACAATGTCTGTTGCAGTTGGAGGGTCACTAGGGGATGGCGGACGAGTGAATTTGGGGGGGGTTGGAGGAAGGGAGACTGGAGGAATCGGAAGCGGCATGTGGATAATAAACCGAGAAGTTGAACTCGCACTCACGTGCCAGAATAGCATTCTTTATACCTATTTGTTCTGTCATATACTCAACTTACATCACATCGCAATTCTAATCTGTTAATTGGCCAAGCGGAACCTATTCAAAGTAACGTACGCATCCAATCATCCGGCGGCAGCGAGTAAGCTCGGCTTCGACGTCAGGTCGGCGTGCAATGCCATACCCATCGAGAAAAATCGGTGGCTTCAACTGACGAAAGTTGCTGGATGACAGCAACAGACCTAAGGGCCGGCAGAGCAGGTCGGGCACCAGCCTGGTCAAGAATAAGATTGGAATTGAAAGTGAATCAAGGACTGAAATGAAGAATACTTACAGGTTGCGATGGCAAACTCCCATCCGAAAAGGGTTAAAATATTGAGCGATGCGCGAAAAAAAGCAGAAAAATAAACGCATTGTAATCCTACACAGTCGCATACCCTTATATTCCGCATGAATGCCCTTAACAAAAAAAAAATCCAAATCTGAGCCCAGCTTTCCCCAAGAAAATACGTAAATTACAGTGTAAACGAAGCGTGCAAGGATGTGAGCAAGGAGCTAGTGATGGCCGTGCCAGGAATTCTATACCTGTGCAAAGTACTACAAATGCGGCCGCAGAGCACAGACATGTTCTAAGAGGGAAAGAACGATTGAACTGAGCTCTTGCGCTTGTTCTCCCCCCTAACCGACGGCCTATCTCTATATGGCCAATTTCGACATTTGGGATACCAGTCCTTTCGACTTGTTCTTCACCGCGGGTCCCGGAAGAGCGACTCTCGTATTCAATATATCTGTCGCACTCGCCCACACTTTTCCGCGTCGCTGTTGATCAACCCAGCTGGCACATAATTTGCCTACAAGAGTCCTCTTCGCGACTCCATGTAAGAAGGATTTACTAGAGACGATGACCATTCCACATCGACATCGTGTCAACATGACGTTCATTCGCTGTAGCGATTGCAGGAACCCTACGTGGTCTGACCTGACGACGGAGATGAGCACATAATCGGCTTCGTTCCCTAGAGCAAAGTGTGCGTGCGACGAAATAAGAGGGTAAGCCACCTTACACTTGAGCGAAACTTGAAAGGATAAAGAAAGCAAAAAAAAAAAAAAGGTTAACGATACCTTGAAAACTATCAACGTTGAAAACATGTTCCCAGGGAATTTTTGCCTCTTTGAGTGCGTCCTGTATAGCCGCGCGTTGTGGATCGTAAGGTGTAATCACACAGAATCTTTTGTACTGATAATAGTTTTTGACTAGATGGACAATGGTGTCGATCTCTGCAAGATTCTTTTGGGAGTGATAGG
This sequence comes from Collybiopsis confluens, assembly GCA_013368555.1. Lineage (NCBI taxonomy): Eukaryota > Fungi > Basidiomycota > Agaricomycetes > Agaricales > Omphalotaceae > Collybiopsis > Collybiopsis confluens. The sequence continues at coordinate 161,287 of JAACJN010000059.1, read as the reverse complement.
TAGTCAAGAGTCAGAGGATCGTTTGATGCGTCATTCAATGGGATGAGGGGGAAGGGGGGAGTAACTGACTTTCCAGCTTGTTCCTATCTTTTCTTCACGACCTTTTGGAGTATCGACGAATCTGATACAGTTCAAGTCGGTGATGGAGTGAATTGATTTCAGTCGTGAATCGTACACCTCGGACGAGATGAAGTTTCCTAGTTGAACTGGCATGCGATCTAAGAGTATCGTTGTGTCAACAGAGATAGTATATCAAAAAGGTAGCACACGTACATTGAGTGTCTAAGAAATGACTTTCTGCTTCCAAGTGTTGGATTTCAAAAATACTTTTCAGCGACTTGCACTTCTCCTGACCAAACGGCGGTACTGATGAGAGAGGGTGAGCCGGTATTTTCATCCAAGAACGTGTGTGACTTACGCTGTTTAGGATCACCAAAGAAGGACACCTTTCTGAGGGTTTTTCGAAATTGATAAAAGACATGCTGATAACGTGAAGATGAGAATTGGTAAACGAGAATGTCCATATACGTTGCGTTGGAGCAACTCACCATGTACTCGAAGACATCAATTTGGGAGGCTTCGTCGACGACGAGGTTTTCGACGGGGACAATATCAAAAGTACCGTTTTTTTCTAATCGCGGGTTGGAGAGAAGGGCAAGAGTAGAGAGAATGACGGTCGAGCCTCCAATTAGACGACTAACAGCCGCACGATCGGCCGGTAGTGAATCCGTACAAATCAAATGTTTTTCGATCTCCTTATAGATGTGCTCGTGCCTACCAGTGAGAAAAACATGAAAGTTCTGAACCATTTTCAGAGATATTGCCATTGCTTACCATTCCACGTAAAAATCTTGCGATACGATTAATTTGAAATCTACATTTTGCTCCAGTAATTTCTCGGCAATATTCTTGACGCAGACGTTCGAGTGACCAATGATCCATACAGGGTCGTGGTATTCGTTTGACCACATTTTTGCGGCCGAACAGATAGTCGAAGTCTTGCCAGTTCCTGGAGGACCTACATAGTATAAAGTCAGCCTACAAAAAGTTATGTTTGGTAAAAGTTTTTTCGGCGTACCATGAACCACGACCACTGGAGATCCAGTTGTAGACGTCATAGCTTCTACTACATCTCCTTGCGAAGAGTTGAGATGATCGACATATGGGCCCAAGCGATGGCTGGATTTGGAACGAACGGATTTCAAGAGCGTGGTATCTTGCTTTGAGCAAAACCAGAGGTATCGTACAAACGGTGCATCCAGAACGTTGACACGGCCTTGGAGAACCCTCAGAAGTAAAGATTCCTGCCCTTTTTCGGCGGCCGAAGGGTCTTCCAAGCCCACGACGGAAATGCTTTGGGGAGTCTTGGTTTTTGACACTGCCCCTCCGAAGGATATCCTTATCTTCTTCCCCTTCCCTCCGATCGTTCTCCCCTTGAACACCGAGCCATCCTCATTTTTGACTTCGACGTAGGACTAGACAAAGAAAGAGGGAACAGTGTATCGTGAAGAACATAAGAGGATAATGCCATTACCTGTCTATCTTTGTTCCGTCGAACGCGAGTTTTGAAGCGAGAGTTGTGCAGGACCATGTCATCCTGCTTGTTGAACTTGAAAGCGTCGAAATCGTTTTTCGACACGCGAGGTTGAGCTCTCGCAAGGATATCATGTTGTTTAACCAGAGTTCCAAGACACCAGAGTATCTGGAAGGTAGAGTGAGCGGGAGGGAATATGCTGTGATTGACAGAGGGAACGCACGTTATATTGGACAGGCTTGGTATCTACTTTCTTCGCACCTCGAAGTGAGGGAAGAGACCCTCCGTAATTAGCGACTCTGCAACAAGGATGTTGGTAGGAGGAATGAGCCTGAGGATGGTGGGGAGACATGACGTACTTTGCTGAAATCCATGCCCGCAAGCACAACTTCTTCTCTGCGTGTTTTGGATCATTCTCGTGCCAAAGAGAGTCTACAGCGAACGTGTCGGTGAGCTGACAGAGACCGGACCGTTCAATAACTGCAGAGGGATGCCCTGCAGCCTCTGAGGAATTAAAGAACGTGGTAGAAAGGTCGACGCCCTGAATGTGCCGTTGAAAATGGTGGTGCAGTCGGATGGCGATTCTGGCCATCCTGAATCCTGCGAGAGTGCAGGATCTAAGAATTTTGAAAAGCTGTTTGTCCGTCTTTTTGGAGGATGGCCCGTTGGCGTCAACGACATGGACGTCGTCTTCATCGGTGGCGAGGGCAATGTGATCTAGTACACCGTTGTCTTTGAAAGATATTGAGATACCGATGATAGACGAAGGGCCGCGTCGCAAGTGGGCGATGACACTTGCGGCTTGTTGTCGACTATGCCGATGAACGGAAATCTGCTTGGGCGACAAAGGCAGAGCGTTCTGTGGAATGGTGGTCATGGTCAGGAAGGGTCGAGGGTGAGGGGAGCTTGGAAAAGGTGTTCCTCTTGAGCCGGGTACTTGCCTTATAATGCCATCTTTTAATTTGGCATGCACAGCAACTGCCAACAGCTTCGGTTATCGTCCAGATTCGAATTATCCTTGTACTTATTTACCTTCAAAGGGGAGGGTTTTTCTTTATACCGCGCTCAGAATCAAAAGCTTTCTCCATGCGAGCACTGACTTGAGGCAGAGAGAATCGATATCAATGTCGGAGTCACATTACATGAAACTCACAAGATCATTACGTAATACGCTTCGAACCCGCGTCCGATTCCGAACCCGGGCTTTCCTTTGAACCTCTCGTTGCCTTTAATGTCTTGAAGCTGGGCCGATTTTAGTGTCTCCCTGCGGTGTTACCTATGGACTTTGTAAGCTTTTTTCTCCGGCTGAAGTCTCCGAGTATTCATGCTGAAGCAATCATGAAGTAAGGTTGAAAATGCTGGAGCAGAAAGCGTCCGTTGCTTTTGGAACACTTTCCGTCGGGACGCGAGGTGCTAGGAGGTATGTGGAAAGAGCCTATACTTTCCTCATTCTCAATCCCAGTCCCGGTCTGCACATGGCTCCCCAAAACTCGGCCATCTCTCCACGGATGGATGCAGGCCAAAGGAACTCGAGGCACTGAAGAATACACACCGTACCCCTCCGAGGCCAACTGTTTCAACCTGGCGTTCGAGAAAACGACGATTCCAGTTCCACGAGTGCAGCGGGTCTTTAGATACGAAGATAGGGCATGTTTTAATTCTTGACTACATCAAGGGTCCACTTCTCGCCGAAGTTTGGTCGACCTAATTCGGTATGGAGGAAAGTTTGGGTGGCTTTCACACTTCGCCGCTATATTCGCCAACTAAGGCAAGTCAAAGCGAGCCCTACAACCCCACCAGGTCCGATCGCTCCTGATGCCCGCCCGGAGTGAGGAGAACCGTGGAGTGCCACGTTTCAAACATTGGGATCTACTGATACCTTTCGTTTGTGGTCAGCATATATATATATATATATATTTGCTAATGCTAATGCTATAACTACATCCCCCATTTTCTATGGTTGCTTTCAGATCGGTTTGAGGATATCAGTTTGAATCAGGCAAGTTTTTTTTTTTTTTTTTTCCGGATGAGGCCTGAGACTGAGAACAGTGACTTGTTAACTTGTAATGAACGAAGAAGAACAACGCCTGTACTTATGTATGCCTCCGAAAGAGCTTTTTCAATTGAATTGTTTTTACATATGATCTCAATGCATTTCGAACCTACCGAAAGGACAAGTCAGTTTTCTTAGGCAGCAAGCTGAACGGGCGGTTTGAACGAAGAAAAATTCGGGAAGCGAGCTTACTATATACTCCCCCTCGGGCCGCCGACGCCTTCTGGTCGCATTAACGAGTTGGTTACTGTTAGGGCTAACCCTGACACTACTATCTACTATCCTAGCTTATGGACGGGTAAGAGAATAAAGCAGGCGATGATTACGCAGCCCTGGAGGACTACCATGAAAAAACAACTGAGAGTAAATTGCACATACAAAATACCAATAGACAACGTATGTACAGTAGTAAGGATAAAGTAGAAACCGTATGTTATGTTATGTTGAAAAAAGCCAGCACACAAATGTCAAAAAACCAAAGCAACCAGTACAAACCCCAATCGGAACCTTCCCCCCCTCCCCTCTTTCAACCACTCTCAATCTCCTCTGTAACCTTCCTAATCATCTTACTCCTCTTCACAACATTACTCAACGTCTGCTTCCTCTCCGGTCTCCACATTTTCGTCGCTGTCGATCCTTTCTCTAAACCCACAGGCACATCCGGTAACCTCTCCTCCGCCAACCACTGCAACAACCACGGAAGAGGTATCCCACCCTTCCCACCCTTCTTCCCATCCTCCGCCTCCGCCTCCTTCCTCCAAACACCTAAAATAATCGCCATCTCTCCTCTCGCAATCTCAGCATGTACAGGATCCAACTTGATAGGTGATATCTCCCTCTGACGACGTGCACGCATTCGCCCTACATCGGCTTCGTCAACGAGAGTGGAGAGGTATGCGGGGTCCGAGATGTATTTCCGGAGAGCGGGCAGGGTATAGGAAGACGCGTAGTATGTTGGTCCTGTATCAGAAGAACCATCGCTATTCTCCGTGTTTGTCCGCGTATGCGCCGTTGAGTCAGACTCGAGTCCCTCGGCGGCTGAGTACCCCACTACAGGCGGTATAATATCACCGACCAACTTGGGCACCCAACCATCCTGTATCTCAACAGGAGCATATTCTTCTCCTTCTGGAGTGTTCAAATGAACTAGACTTGCATCGTGTTCGACTCCGTTGTGTCGGCCGATGAGGTGAAGATCAATCACGCCACCAGGGGATTTTGTACCGTCCGGGTTTGTTGCGTGGAAGAAGGGGAGGTCGGAGATGTAAGGGATTCGAAGGGGAGAACGATGAATGCCTAGGAATCCACCTGTTACGAGGACGACAGTAAGGGCGGTAGTCAACCCGTAACATTCCTTCAGCCCGCGAAAGAGGACACCGAATGTGAGATCTTTGCCATTCCGGTGGCTAAAGTACAGAGTAAGCTTTTTTTCTTTTTTGGGAAGGTGGGGTTGCACTCACATGTACCCGTGATTAGCCATCGTGTTCAGCGCAGGACAGACGGAACGGAGGTCGCCTTTTTGTGGTGGACAGTACTCGTGCGAGTTGTGGTCGGATAGAGGGCATTTTCCATCGAGATGGGCGTGTGGTGCGACAGGTGGATGGCCAGGTGGAAGGAGGGTCGAGGCGGAGGAGGACATTGTGGAGGAAGGTGTATCTGGGACTTTAAGTGTATGGGCCATGAGTGCTGCGGCGTAGGATTGGGAAGGGCGGGAGGACGTGAGGCGTGTTCAAGTTCGGATGACCTCGAGGTAAATTATCTATACATATGACGAATAAAACCCTTCTGTACACGAGGACGATGAGGCGAAAAACGTACAGCGGCAGAGCTAGGGGGCGTTAGCCGGGAACAGATGCAGCCACGCTTGAGCTTGAGCTTCGGGAGAGTGGGCGAGCTGACAGCTTCAACCGTCCATTATAAATACCCATCTTTGCGCAAAAATGATCTGCATTGCAATTGTGTGATTGGAGACTAAGCTGAGTTGGACCCGATCCCGTGTTGGAACGCTGAAACTTTCTCGGTCCTTCCCTCTCTCCGTCCCTCAAAGGTCGGGATTTTCCTATCGGGCTTGAATGATGGGAGCGAGTCAACTCCTTCATCCAGGACATTCATTCTCTGACCGACGTTTGGGCGTTGATTGAAGCGGTCTCGGTTCAAGGCTGTCCCGGTATGGGCGGACCCGGAAATCTGAATAGCCGAGCCGGTTTTCCCGGCCACTTCTCCTCATCTCCCTTAACTCCGGACGTCCCTGATCCCAACTTTCCAAATTCCATCAACCCTCCTCAGTTGTATTTTAGAAAACCTTGCTATTTTCACTTCAACAAGATTCGCACACTACACGCGTCACTGCAGGTACAACAGCTTGCAAAAGCAACCCCAACTCCCGTCACAATCATTCCTCGTAATAAGCTGTAGTAACCAAAAAAACTAGAAACTTACCGCATGACGGTAGCAAAATCAGACCTGAGACCGACGCTTTTGGAACCTGTGGAAGGCGCTTCAGCGCTTCGGCGAATGGATTCCGTGGCTGCTAAATTGGGCGCTGTTTCCCGTGAATACAGCGTAAACCACTGGCACTCTATTGTATGTACATAGCACTTAAAATTAACATGTTACATCAACCATCTATCCTTTTTCATCATGATACTACATACTAGACAGGTCGGACAGGAATCCACGGAATCAATGTCAACCGTTCAACTTGCTCCAGGCCATTTGCTTCGCCTGTTTTTTTGATATTTTTATAGCGAGTATATATATACATCCATAATGTGCATTATCCAAGGATACAATCGTTACACGTAAGTACTTACTCCCTTCAGCCCTGGTCCTTTTCTTGGGCGCCTCGTTCCCCTCAAGGAGTCCGAGTCGGCGCTTCTTGACCCCCCCTGGCCAAAGAGGCCCCAAGAATAACCAAGTTGATGCTGTCGGCCTAGAACGTAGACCCATTATACTGTACCTTGACCCATTGACAGCTTCCCCCCCTGCTCCTATCTTCAACAACAGCAACGTCCCTACTTTAGTCAAGTACGAGTTCGGAAACCTTCTTGAATGGTTTGGGAGTTGTAACTCAAGGCCCCAGCTGGGTCTCGAGCGAGCGGACCATTATCATTGGTTTGAACTGATATCCTGATTTCATCAATGACGAGTCAGAGTCAACCACACCAATTCTGATTCCTGAACGATGGCCGGTTTCCAGAGATTTCCCCGGTGACTGGAACCCCCCCCCTTCCCCCTTCCCCCCTGAGCACCATCGCTCATCGCTCCTGGGGCGAGAATCAACTCAGTTGTATGATCGTTAATGACTCGGAGAGGCTTCCGAGCTCGTAGCTGACATGTCCGTCTCTCGTCACGTTGCCGCCGTTGTAGAGAATGGATGGATCAATGTGGGAGAGGTGGTGATGGACCGCCCTCCAACTTGAAGGTTTTAACGACGCATACTACCACGGGGGGAAGGAGTCCGATGTAAAAGGGAAGTTAACACGCTCAGAAATACTCAATACTAAATCCACGGTTTCAAGTTAACAGTAAACTCGGAAGGGCGTTCAAGTGGGACTGAGCACTTCCAGGGCTTTCAATATGTAAATTTAAACTTTTTTTTTTCTTTGTCCGAATCCTCGGTTTTTTGTCTTGGCTTGCAGGCTTTGCAGCTCTTCTTCCCTGCAGTGCCAGTTTTACCTTCAATTCAACATATAGCCACAATAGCCAGGGGGGGGGCTTTGAGATGGGAATAGAATGGTATGACTCGGATTAAACCTTTTAAAATCTACGCCTACCGTTACGACCATGGTAAGCGATTGAAGTGATGGAGTACTTATTACTCACTACTATGTATGGTCCATACATGTAGTAGTACCAATAATCCCGGGACCTCAGCTCGTCATTTTTTGCTTTATCGCATGCGTGTGTAGCATGTGTATGTTTGAATGACAAGGCTAGTACATACAATGCAATAACATAACCTTCGTACACGAAATCCATTTAAATGGACCGGTAAAACGTAGTCGGGGGGGGAGAATTTGGTTGCAATTTATTGATAGAAAAAAGAAAAAAAAGCTGTACTAACCTATTAGCATGACATTTGTACATTTTTTACGTAGAAGGGAGGGAGGAGGACGCTCAGGCTGACTCCCAGTGAGCCGCCAAAACAAAAACAAACAAAAAAAACAAAAAAAAAAGTCGCATGCCATGTTGAGTTGGGAAACGAGAAGCCGTGATATGATTTCCAGCAGGAAGGTACAGGAGTCCCGCGCAAAATATAGCTACGCCATATAGAGTAAGGAAGAGAGGGACATTTACGCGGAAACGTGGTCCCATTGAAGAAGAATGAATGCCTGGGCCGGTTTCCGACTCTCCGAGTCTGGACTGTTATCATCCACGTCGGTAAAAAAAAACTTGGTTTACTCTGAAGTAAAGGAATTATTCAGAGGTAAACCTTCTGTCAAATTTCAGTCAGTCCATTTCAACTTCTTCGAAACTTTTTATTTTTTTTATTTGCCACTGACCTGGGTATCTGACCGTAGTTCTCGGTAGTGGGGAAGGCAGAATCGAACATCAAGGACTATGGGAGGTTGAATGCCACTCGATTCATTAGTAGTATACTCTTCCAGTCTAAAGCCCCGAAAAAGTAACCCTGGAAATTGGATATACATACCTGCGGTGGCGGGATACACGGTATTCGAGGCAGAGAATGCCGCAGGTACGTCTAAGTATGGGTCTGGCTCGATAGATCAGGTCAAAGGATGGATCATGATATCGCTCACCTAATCACTAAATTTAACTTGAAGCTAAATTCATGAAGAGATATGTATAGTAGTTATCATTTGATTAGACAACTGGCAGGCCTGAGCTTTGTAGTCGCTGGACGCTGCGATGGTCATGTCGGTCTAATGCGCATTCAAGCAGGTACATAACAGCGTATGCCAGCTTGAACGATGGGCAAAAATCAGAGTCGTTTGTCGGATATTGAGACCAGCGTATAATGAAGGCGAAAACGCTCAAACAAAAAAGTAGGTCTGCGAAAATTGCACCCGCTTTAGACCCATCGATACAGAATACGTCAGGTCAGATAGGATGGCTGAGCAACGCGATACTTGACGTACTTCAAGTCAGGCACGGATATGAAAAATGATAAGAGGCGAAAGCATACTTACTAGTACCGACATTTATAAGCTCGCAGCAGCCCGTCACGGCGCCACCACTAACAGCTAGTCTCATATCTACATCGTAGTATAAGAAAATGACCCAAGCACATGATCCTCGATCCATTGACGCAGAGGAAATACTCTTCTTCGTCAAAGAAAGAACTTAAGGTCGATGAGGGGTCGATGGCGAAAGCTGAAAGAGCGTGAGAATTACTCATGTGATCTTCAATAACGGTTCCTCGATTGTCTCATCTGAACCGTCTCATCATCTGATTCCGAGAATTCCCTTGAACACAACAGCTTGATGATTCAAGTTCCAGCGGATACCACTCAAGATGTATCAAGTTACTGATGATTGTCCTATGTAAGCCAAAGGACTCAGCCTTGACAAGGTATATCTTGGCCACTTGAACCAGCTCCGATTTGGTTCAGGCTGCCAAACCTGGCCTTCTAGAACGCTTACATTGTTTTCTGCGACAGCGGAAGCCCAAATAAATTCCCCAAAGTTTAGACTGTGATTGACTTGAAGAGCTGTAGATTGACCCGTCTTCATCGGCGATGCGTGTTTTGGCTGGGAGATCATAACCAGGATACCGTCCTTGAAAATGTATCATACGGACAGATTGATCACGCCACTGGCACCGGTCTCCCCGCTTCGCTCGAAATTAATAAAGGTCCGATATTCAGTTAGCCTCAGTTCACTCTCGGCATATGCATAGCATGTAACGCTTGTTCACATCCGAAATCACGTATAAAAAGAAACCCAGGTCTCTTTTCAGCCGCTTCCAAGGCCGTGTCTGCGCCTCTCCAATTTCCGTTCATGGACGGTTTCGATTATTTTCAGTGGAGTTATCATAGCTTTTGTGCTTTGATCGCGGAGAGTGCACTCTATGGTACGTTTCCATCGGCTAGTAGCCTGTCTTCAAACCTCTGACCGCGTATTATCTTAAAGGGATATACGTGACTCTGATGGCCTATGCGATACGACATTTATGGTACTATCTTGATGAATATTCTTCAACGCGCTCCCAGATTTCTAAAGAGTCATCCAAGGTTTCAAGAAACGAATCGAACGAAAGCTCATCTGGCAACGCTCATAACTCTCCTGCTTATGTTCTCAATGTCGACAACGCTATGGGCAATGGATATTCTAGATAATACTAGAGGATTCAAACAAGTCTATCTCAATACGAGCGGGACACTTCCTGAACGAGCAGAAGCATATAAATCGGAGCTCAACCAGAGGTTCATCATTCAGACAACAATATTTTCGTTGGAGGTCCGTGTTTTTTTTTTTCTATTGAAAGTCGACATCCTAAGAATTTTACGTAGTATCTCATCGGTGATACCGTCGTCGCCTGGCGTGCATGTGCTCTATGGGGGTATCGGAGGGCCATCGTGATTGTTCCCGTGGTCCTACTCTCCTCGGCGACTAGTAAGTCTTTACATAAATCGACGCATAACTTATTATCTCAAATGCTACCCAGTCTTGGTTTCCTTCTTCGTCGGCTGTCTCGGGCTAACACACTGGACATTTCTCGAGTACGAATCACAAACTTGCGCAGATATCTACTTGAGCGTGTTCTTCCTCTCACTATCCACCAACGCTGTCGCCACCACTCTTGTCGCAGTTAAAGCTTGGTATGTGATTTATTTATTTTTTCTCAGAACGCAAAAAAAGAGTAGTGCTGATGGCCAGTACGATACAGGATGCATTATCGGCTTCTACTGAGTGCTTCGGTTGCGAAGAGAACCAGAGTACTGAAAGTGCTAGTGCTGCTCGTCGAATCAGGCCTCATTTACTTCCTAATTTGGGTAAGCTTGCATTCTTTCGATCTTGAACACCTGCACTAATATCCTAAAAAAAAACGCCTGTTCAGGGTGCGAAAAGTATGGGCGCTTTCGGAAATCTTCCTTCTTCTGACGCACAGTTCACTGTGAACATGCTGAATATGCTCGGAAATCAAGTAGTTGTGAGTTACTGTGGCTGAAACGTCTCGAAATCCCCCTAACTTTTGTGTATCTTCGTAGGGTCTATATCCAACACTGTTGGTGATTCTTGTACGGATGCAGGTATCGGCGTTTAAATCCGCCGAGATTGAAACTGCAAATGATTGGGGAAGGTCTACGACTGTTCATGGAGGAGATTCACAAGAAAGAGCGACGGAAGAAGGCATGGTTTTCGCGAGACCATCAGCGGGGCTTGCAGAGACGCTTGCTGCAGGAACATCGAGCACGATCCATACCTGGCCGCTCAATGAGTCCACATGTTCGAGCCCTAAAGATGAGGGTTATAACTTTTAAAATCGGACCTACTAGGATTTTTAACGGACCTTTTGTACCGTAATTGCTACACGTAGCCTGTACTATATGTACATAATTAGTGAAATTAGGATAATAAAATAATATTTAGTACTATCACATCACTATCTTACAATCAATGTGAACCTGTAGATCACTTGGAAGTAGGGATAACTTGAAGTATGATCCTCAGCTTCAACTTGAAGAGAACCCGAAAGCTCTCGATCTTTTGCCGCAGTCGAAAAAACCAGATATATAATCCGGTACGATATGACTACTTGAGAGCGAAATGTCAGTTTTTTCGGAACAGATATCTGGGTTGTAGCGAACACGAATGCTATGGGGAAGTAAAGTTGATCAACGAATTGGCTGGGCGCCAATGCGTTATCTTATCCACGGCCGGCACTGCTTTAATTAGGCGCCTAGTACTAAGAGCTTACTTTCCACTCCCTCCATTTCCACTCGCTACAGAAAATGGTAATCACGGAAGCCCTTGGTTGTTGTCCCTGCTTTACCTCACATAAAATGATCGACTCTTCGAGTTCTTCTTGGCCCAACAGGCCGTTCAGCTTCCAACCCGAGGTCATAAAAGAGAGCGGGACGGAGGCGCAACGGTAAATTTAGTCATAGCGAGCTCGTACTCCAGCAATATCAACAACAATCCGAGTTCCATCCGACGAGTTAACTTGAAGCTCGTCCCTGACTCTGCCTCACTGGCAGTACCTCACGTCTAGACACCTCGAAAAGGTCTGCGCTGAATGCTTTGGAATCGGCGTTCCAGTTCTGGAATTACGCTGTGTAATCTCAGGCTTGAAGCGTTTACAAACTATATCCTGCAATTCATCGTCCCGGCTCCGACCCGATACCGATTCCCGATGAAGAAGGGAGAGGGAAAGGTAAGACGGCCTAGCCGCAAAGCTGTCGTTCAAGAGCGACCTGGCATGAATAGGTATGAATCAATTTCTTACACTTACCTTCTCTAACCAAGTGAATTTAAGGATACTCTGACTATCAAGTTTGTGTCGGATTTCAGGTATAAATAGTCAGATGTGTTCACGCTAGTCGTCAAATTAGAAATCGTATTCCCACTACCCACTACTACCCACACTTTCTTAGTTCTCCCCACTGCCATGACAAGATTGCGCTCATCCGAAGCTGAGATTGCATCGTCCTGGATTACCCAGTTTGCAGAGCATTTATCATCCAAAGACGCTCAAGCCATTGCGTCTCTCTTTCTTCCTGATGGATGGCTCAGAGACTTTCTAGTTTTCCAATGGGACTTGCGCACGCTTCACGGACACGACCAAATCCTAGGTTATATGTCAACGAACTTGCAGAACCCCAACAGCACAACAAACCAAACCTCGTATCCCATTTCCGACGTTACTCTTGCCTCGGACGAATACTTTAAACCATCGGCTGGTGGTTTTCCTGGGAGTGTCACGGCGGGATTCACCTTCTCTACACCGATTGCTAACGGTAGAGGGTCTGTTACGCTTTTCCAAGAATCATCTGGCTCCAAGGTGAACGGGCACGGAGAATGGAGAGCTTCTACCGTGTTCGTCACACTCGATAGTTTGAAAGGTCATGAGGAGGAAGGAGCACTGAAAGATATATACCTTCGAAACCCTACGTGGTCCGAGAGTAGAGATATCAAATGGAAACAAGCAAGCGAAGATCCGGAAGTTCTGATTAGTACGTCTATTATGTGTATCTTCCTTCGACGATTTGACATTGTGACTGACCGAGATTTTTCATATAAATTTTAGTCGGAGCAGGCCAAAGTGGACTACAAATTGCTGCAAGATTCCAACAAATGCGTATTCCCACCCTCGTCATTGAAAAGGGTGTGCGAGTAGGAGACGTTTGGCGACATCGATATGCGTCTTTGATACTACATACCCCAAAATCCCATCACGCGCGTAAGCTTCTCTTCAGAACTTAATTCCCTTTATCCACTAATGTGAGTTCTAACCCCCACTACTAGTTCTCTATCAACCATTCCCAGACAACTGGCCCGAGTGGACCCCCGGACACAAACTTGCTGATTGGATGGAACAGTACTCCATAAATCAGGATTTGTTGGTATGGACAGAATCACAAATGCTTCCTCCACCCGTCTACAATCACGATCAAGGCAAATGGACGGTCTCGATCAGCAGAAAAGGGCAGATTGTCACCCTTCACCCGAAACATCTCATCCTAGCCACAGGATTTCTAGGATCCCCGAACATTCCCACATTCTCCGGGCAAGATCGTTTCCAAGGCAGAGTTTTGCACTCTGGCGAGTTCAACAGTGGAAATGAGTTTGCTGGTAAACGATGTGTAGTGTTGGGTGCTGGGAACAGCGGAGCTGACATTGCGCTGGACTTATCTACCCGAGGAGCTGCTTCTGTATTGATGGTACAGCGGTCCTCGACTTGTATTCAGCCGGCAACCACGGTTATGCCAGGGCTGAAGCGAGCATGGCCGGAAGATGTTCCCGTCGAAGTATCAGATTTTAGATCCTATGCCATACCTATGAGACGTTTGCTGGAGATATTAGCAGCGACGAGGCATCTATCTTGGGACCAGGAGAAAGATTTGATTGAAGGCCTACAAAAAGCGGGACTGAACGTTAATATGGGGATCAATGGAGCTGGGGTGTTGAGTTTGGTGTATACTCGCTATGCCGGTACGTTCTTTTTCGCTAATTTGATAACTGGGCTACCAGTATGCTGATTGAATTAAACATTCGTATCCCTCAAGGTCTTTGTGAGGAAACTTATTCAGGCATATTCCGAATTTCTCTCATTTTTTCTAATTCAGGGACCGACATTGGCTGTGGCGAGAGGATTATTTCAGGTCATATCAAGGTCAAGTCTGGAGTCTCGATCCAAGAGCTTTCCGAAACCTCGGTGATATTTGATGATGGATCCACTGTTGAAGCAGATGTAGTCATTCTAGCGTGAGTTTTATGTCTTCCCTTGACCTCGAACTTTCTGCTCTCACGACAATTCACGTCGAATGGCTGATAATTTTGCTTTACTTTACATTAGAACCGGATATCGAAATATGATAGAGTCACTCGCAACATTCTTGGGAAAAGATGTTCTCAGCCAAACAACGTCTCTTCCTACTACCGGAATCGATGAGGAAGGAGAATTAGAGGCCGGGTATAAACCTGTCGGGCACCCTGGCGTAAGAATTTGGCCTTTCTCTTTTTCTCGGATGTTTTCGATTTCAACTGACTCGTGCCCTAAATCTCATAGTTATGGTTCGCCCCGGGGTCTTTCCCTAATGCTCGAATGGGGTCAAAGTACCTGGTAAGTATAACGAATTTCGGTGTTCGAAAGGAAAGTGTTGATTGTTTTCTTTCTTTAGGGAATACAGATTCAAGCAATGAAACTTGGATACATGCCGACTCCAAAACGTGCAAATGGTTCGACGTAATGAGGAGACAAGCTTGTTCTAAATAGGGGATACTCATTTCCGGTTCTGACCCTCATACATAGATATCTATGTACTTAGCATATTCTCTCTCGTCGGTTTGAACTTATCGTAGACCCATAACTTCAACTTGCTAATAATGATATCTCTACCGTGGCGCGAATAAGGGAAACTCGAACTTTTAATACCTTTTTGAATGTACATGGCCTCTTTTTTGTTTTGGTCGATTTATCTTGAGGTTGAGTATCCAACGATGTTTTTTGCTGCCACTGGTACGAGAAAAGCTAAATGGCTGTCGACGCGAAATGCTCAAAGATTTCTGATCATATGACCGCCTCTGATCAGTCGGTAAGTCGGCGGCACTGCCACCAGCCAATTTTTTGCGTTACTTCTCCCATGTCCTCCTACGACATCGCAGAAGAAATCCGATCTCACTTTCCTGGGGCCGAGGAAGTCATTGTTCAGTACCTTTCCGGATACCTCGTTGACGATGCAGGCGAAGAAGAAGACATCTTGGCCGTCGCCCGAGAGATGCTCGAATCACTAGCTGGCGGGCCAAACGAAAATTTGGAAAACCTTATGAACAGGTTGGGAGATTTACTCGAAGACCAACTGACGGCAAGACAAATACAAGCGGGGGGCCCGAAATTGCAGAAATTGGATCATGTTTTGGATATGAGCAAGACGCAGATTTCGAATACGCTGGCGTTGGGTGAAGGTGTCGATTTGGAGAGTATAAACAAGGGAAAGTAAGTTGCAGACTTTGCTCGTCAACTTCTGCTCTAAATGTTTGTTTAGAGCATCAAAAGTGGACGTGAAAAAGCTAGAAAAGCAGGAAGCAAAACTGAAGGCCAAAATCGAGAAGCGAGCGAGGAGAGATCTATACGAAGGGTCGAGATTACTAGATGCTCACCGAAAGCAGGTGTGTACTCTCTTTCTTGCTTTCAGACTGTTCGCCCAAGCAAGCTTTTGCGATAGCAAACGTACGAAGAAATGTTCATGAAGATCAATCCACTCGAATCTGCCGGTTCACGAAACAAAAACAAAGATATCCACCTTCCTTCAATCGATGTCAATTTCGGGTCTAATCGCATCCTGTTGGTATCGCTTTTTGTTCTAGGCTGTGGGCTTTCATGACGTTTCTCTCTAGTTCTGGTGCTTCCTTGACCCTCGCGTATGGAAGGAGATATGGTCTCATCGGTCGTAACGGTACGTCTTGTTAAAATCTGCACACAGCATCCTAGACTGAAATTGCCGAAAAAAGGTGTCGGTAAATCAACCTTGTTACGACATATCGCGTTGAGAGAGGTTCCTATCCCTTCACACATATCTATTCTCTTCGTCGAACAGGAAGTGAGGCCGACACTCTCTACACTTCCTATATCACTTCCCTGACTTTCCGATTCCAGATCATAGGTGACGATACAACAGCCCTCGAGTCGGTCCTTAAAGCAGACGTATGGCGAGACCACCTGCTTAGAGAAGAATCCATACTTAACGGCAAATTATCTGAACTCGAAGCAGAAGGAGGGGATGACAAGCGTTTCGAAGATGCGAGAGAAGAGTCTCAAGGGAGATTGGCAGAGGTGCATGCTAGATTGGCGGAAATGGATGCCGAGAGTGGGCCTGCCAGGGCCGGAGCGCTATTAGCTGGTGGGTCTCTTATGGCGCTTCCCTTTTGAATCCGGTTTTGAAATGAAATTTACTTATCTAGGCCTGGGATTCGACGAAGCCGATCAGCAGAGACCTACCAAATCATTTAGTGGTGGTTGGAGGATGCGTCTTGCTCTTGCTAGGGCCCTGTTTGTCAAGGTCTAGCACCGTGCTTTTTTTATCGGGACCTGTAAGCTAATGGTTGTGGATATAGCCGGCGCTGTTATTGTTGGATGAACCTTCAAATCATAGTGCGTTGAGCTTTCTCTGGCGCTGTTAATCGTTGTTTGCTAACTGGAGAGTTGATTCCCTTCTTCTCTAGTTGATCTAAACGCCCTAGCATGGCTGGAAGATTACCTGCAAACATGGTCCGGGACTATATTGGTGGTGTGAGTAGTTTTTTGTTTTCAGTCCATGCCCTAGTTCCCCTCCTTCCGTTTTCTATGCTGCATCTCTAGCTCGGGATTTCCAGCTTCCTCTCGCGCTCCGTATATTAGCTTCTCTCTATTTCTTCGTCTTTCCTCCTCTCCCCTACTCTGCCTCTCTGGCGCTTCTTTGACGGTCGTATGTTGACTGACTAATACTTTCTTTCCATTCTTAGATCTCACGATCGTGCGTTTCTGTGCGTGAGCTCTCTCCTCCATCTCTTACCTCCCCTTCCGCCAACCACGGTACGGGAGGAACAAGCTGTTATGATCCCTTCGGAAAAAAAATATGAAGATTCTGAAGCTTTGAACGAACAGGGACGCGGTGGCGACTGATATTGTACATCAACATTCTGGACGACTGGATTATTATAAAGGGTGAGTTGGATCCTTTTGAGCGCGGGCTTTTTCTTCTTTTCTTATTGGCGACACGCCGTCTATTCCTCCTTCCATTCCTCCGCTTCTCTATCCCTTTCATCTGCTTCTCCGTTCTTTTCCCCTCCTTTTCATCCGCTGACTGATCCTGTTTCCAATAGAAACTTCACTCAATTCTACTCAACTAAATCCGAACGGGACAAGAACATGCGGAAGGAATACGAGGCACAGATGGACTACAGGAAGCATCTGCAGGCATTCATCGATAGGTGGAGGTATAATGCGAATCGAGCGGCACAAGCTCAGTCCAAGATCAAGATTTTGGAAAAAGTAAGTGTGAGGGGTCGTTGGTCGTTGCGAAGTCCGGAGAAAATACTGACCTGCTTGGATCGTTTCGCTTTGTTTTAGCTTCCAGAGTTGGAGCCGCCCGAGGAAGATGAGACTGAAAAGTTCAAGTGAGTAAGATTCTTTTTTTATCCCCTTCTTGCTACTCCTGTTCAAACCTTTCTGACCTTGTATTTCCACACGTGTTTAGATTCCCAGAAACGGAGAAAATCTCCCCTCCCCTCCTCCAAATGTCCGAAGTCACATTCGGGTACTCACCCGACAAGATCGTATTGCGTGGTGCCAGTATCGATGTCGGGCTTGATTCTAGAATCGCAATCGTCGGTGCGAATGGGTCCGGAAAGTCTACGCTGTGAGTTGCCCCGAAATTTTTTGTTGATAGGTTCGAGATTCTAATGGTGTCATTTTTTTTCCTTTAGGATCAAGATATTGACGGGTGAGTTGAATCCGATCGGTGGGCAAGTCAATAGGAATGGGAGGTTGAGGATGTACGTCGTGTTCTCTCTCTTCCCACCAGCTCTCCCTTTTCTTCTGGGCGCGCGCGCTGATTCTTCTCTTTTTTACTTTTTTCGATCAGAGGATACTTTGCTCAACACCACGTTGACTCACTCGTACCTAACATGTCACCTGTCCAGTTCCTAGCGAGCAAGTTCCCTGGAAAGACGGAGCAAGAATATCGACAGCATTTGGGGAATTTCCAGATTAGTGGAATGACTGGGTTAGTCGGTTTTGTGTTTCCAGTTTCTCCTTCCTCTTCTGAACTCCGGTGGCCTAACAACTGGTATGATTTCAGGCTCCAACAGATTGGTACTCTGAGTGGAGGACAAAAATCTCGTGTAGCATTTGCTGTGCTATCGTTGCAGAGACCGCATGTTCTGTTGTTGGATGAGGCGAGTAGTCAGCTGCGTTGGACGAATCCGTCCATGTTAGCTGTTCTTCGCTCACATCCTTTGGAACGATAATCAATCTAGCCTACTAACCACCTTGATATCGAGGTACGTTTTGTTCTTCCTATATGAATATGCGATATCACGAGCTAACAATTGCGTTCGGCAATCCACCAGGGTTTGGACGCGCTAATGGAAGCTCTCACTTTATGGAACGGAGGCGTCATTATTATCTCGCACGACGAGAGGTTCATTACAAAGGTAGCTCAAGAGGTCAGTTACGCCTTTGTTTTGTTTTGTTTTTTTGTTCGTAATTTTCATCTACTAATGCTCAATTTCTTTGTGATCTTCTAGCTTTGGGTATGTGCGAATGATACCGTTAGTAAATTTAAGGGGGATGTAGAGAGTTACAAGGTCCGTTCTTCCTCTCAATTGTTTGCTTTTTGGGGACCGACTACTGATGTGGCGTTTCTCTTGTTAGAATTTGATCGTGAGCAATATCAAGTTGAAACCTTGAGCAGCAGTAGCATTGCTGTACTATTCTGTAAAGAGAAAATTGTGTATATTTTACATAAGACCCTGTACCAAGTATATTAGATTTACATGAACTGCTCAATGTGCACCTATCAACCAAATGTGTACACACGGGACAATCAAATGTTTTTTTACGACACGGTGATCCTAAACACACCTCCCGCCAATTTCACGCTCCTCGTATTACCCTCTGCTGGGTCGAGAGTACGTCCATTTACCTTGACAGTCCCGCTGATCCCATTTGGAACGACAAACACGCCAGTCGTCCCTGCCGGAGTGGTCACATTGAGATCTAACCCGCTATTACCAACTCGATCCCAGACAACTTCGTACCATCCGAGGGCTGTACTGAAACCTGCTTGAGCGCTGCCTGTCGGGCCGCCTACGTGGGGCGCAAGAGACCAGGTCTGGCCTTGAGGAGAGGTGACGCTCAGTCCGGCAACGTAAATGGTTAGAGCAGATGTTGGGCCAGAGGACCAACCATGAGAATGGGAGGTGTATGCTGCGTCGTCGTTGTATCCTTGGAAGTAACGGTAGCTATCCGGAGGAGAAACAAAGAGGCGGTTATTGCAGGAAAAGGCGAGTGGGAAGTGGGAGAGACTCACAATAACGATCCATTTGCTGTCATTCCTTCCAATAGCGTACTCTGCACCGAAAGATTCGTATAGAGCATATAACCCCACTCTCTGTGTAGCAGATCAAACGCCCTCGTATCATTCCCGGCTTCAAAGTGCGCTTGCAACTAGAGGGTAGAAATGTAATGTAAGAGAGGGGGAGGGGGAGTAATCTCGTAAAGAAATACTCACCTCGAAACCACTGATAAAAGGTGAAATGGTGTCCATCAACTCGGGCGGAACAGGCCCTAGCGGGCCCCAATTCTTCTCCAGTCCATTACTCACTTGTACCTTCTGTGCATCACTCTCCGTCAGATTGAACAATATCGCAAAACTGTTCGCATCTTGCGGTGTCAAAGTGGTACTGGTGTTGTCCCTATACAAGCCTACGTCAGGCATCCAGAAGGCGTTGTTGAAGTTGGTTTTGAGAGTAGAAGCATTTTTGGACCAGGTTGATGAGAGGGTGGAGAGGTTTTGGAAAGAGGCAAGTTCCGAGCCTGTTATAAGGACCTGTCACAAGCCGGAGATTGAGAACATGTTTGTTGTGTGATATTGAAGAACGCTTCTCACCCTATACAGAATCGCGTTTCCTTCGGAATTATGTCCCCCACCACCCTGTCGTGCCCAATCCCGGAGACCAGTAACATTCATCAATCCTGAACTATCCACTTTGCCTACGATGAACGACATCGCTTTGGTATAGTTTGCCCAGATACTGCTGAGCCATTCATCATCGCCAGAGTAAAGGTAATAGTTATCTGCGAAGAAAAGAACATCAGTGCCTGACCCTCGCTCATCTGACTTTAAAATACTGAAAGCGAAAAATTACTCACAGCTCCCAATCATAGTCCAACAATGATACGTATCCGACCCCAGCTGGCTGAGAGGCGGTCCACTCTCCGGGAGCGCACCTGTCGTAGGATTTATGTGCGCAAACATTGTCGACAAAGCGTTCTTGGTAGGCAGAAGATCAAATGTTGAGACGAACTGGGTGGGCACTGCTATGCCCATGTCGCCTATGTGAGAAAGGCACAACAAGACTTTTAGTACAAGAAACAAAGAGGAGGGTAAGGACATACCTGGCCATACAGCACTACAACGACGATTGCAATGTGAAAATCACGAATGAAAAAAAGTTGGTAAAAAAACCACCGACCGATCTCGTTTCGCACCTGAAGTTGACCGTCAGCTACAATTATGTTAGGGGAAAAAGGACAGAGAAAACTTGCCATCGACGATGATAGGACCAGCAACACCGAGCGTAGCGTTGTTTGCCCAATCTATTCAACGGGCGTGTCAATCCTGCTCTCGAAGATGTACCTGGTATACTAACGTCCTTGAGATTCAAAAGGAACCTGACGGCCCGTATTCACGGGGACTGTGTTCGTTTGCACGGTATATGCACCAGCGTACCACACTGAAAGCTAGTAGTTAGTCTCGCAGGAAGACGGAAAGATTAGAGATAAAAGACGTGCATTTCGTCAAAAAATCTTCGTCCTCAAACTCCGAATCCTTGGCATAGAAATATCCCGTATAGGCGGTCATATCATCTACATGCGGCATAAAGCTAATCTCGCAGCTGATATTCGAGATACTGACCCCGCCTACACTCGTCAGCGCGATAGTCAGATACCGAAAGCCGCCTCTTAGGGAGAAAGCCGGTTGTGTCCAGAACCCTGGCTTGAGAGCCGTGGAAGGTGGGACAGGGACAGGGAGAACACCATCATAGTTCATGGTCGCGATGGGGAAGGACGAGTCATCAGAGAGGAGGGGGTTGATGAACATTGATGATTCAGTGAATGCGAGAGATATAGACGAAGAGGAGTTGACAGAATCGAAGTTCATTGAAATGAGACCCCCAACCTGTGTCGCCAATGTCAGTGCCTCATTCTCGAAAAAAAAAACTTATTGAAAAAAACTCGCCTCCTTCCCAAAATCCAACGTAAGCCAAGCACCTTGTTCACCCAACGTCGCACTCGCGCCATTGGGCTCCAGCAAATTCTCCGCGTTTAGAACACTGGGTTCAGCGTGCCAAATGGACGTGGGGTAGACCGTTCGCGTTTTAGGTGCATAATTGAACGCGTCCCAAGGACCCGCAGGAGCCTGAGCTGCCCATGCAGTATGAGCTGTGTTGGGATTTCCACCTCCCGCTATGAGAATTGCCAGAACGGTGGAAAGAAAATGAAAAATAGACGATGACAGCATGCTGTCGTCTTGAGCGGACGATTTCATGTCAACCCCCCTTTTTATATATCCTCCTACCGGGACCTGTGAGCTGGAACGAATGAGGTCCCGTGGAAGGTGAAATGAATATCGCAGTCTTCTCCCTCAACATTCCACGGGCCGAAGGTCATGGCACGAAACAACCGTGACCGGGTCCGCTGAGCAGGTGACAAGTGATATTTTCAAGGTAGAGCAGATGGACGCTCCAGTTCGTTCCTGCTGGAGTATTAGCGGAAAGTGTTAATAGATCAATGACATTTGTTTCAGGGCAGTACAATGCAAAATACAATATAGCAGTGTGAAAACCAGAGATATACTCAAGTAGTTCCACCACCTCTTTCCTTCGCGGTCGGCAGTATCTCGAGTATCTTCCGAACGTAATGAAGACCAAATCCTTTATCTTGATTCAGCGCTTCTTGTCGGCAGTGACAGCTTTGCTAACTTTGTCGGCGAAAGTGAGCTGAGCGCAAAGATCTTTTCCTAGGACGTAGGTGATGGCGGCCGGTACAATAATCCACAATCTAAAGGAAAGCGACGCGTTAGATCTCGAACAGAGCCATGTTTTGTATTTCTCTCCGACGCACCCGTTTGGAATAATCCAGTACACGATTAACGTTTGCCAATCATTCTGACCCGTCGCGCAATAGCTGCAGTAATATTCCTGTGCCCAGTATAGTACCGTTTTGGCCAAAGTGAGCGCAGCAGAAGTGAATCCGATTAAAGTGGCGGGCGGCCATTCGTTGATGTGAGCCAGGTAGAGGTATGTGACATTGAGCACAGTTTCGATTATATTCATGAGGGCTGTACAACCGGAGAACAGAGACGTTGAGGAAAGATGAGAGTTATGTAATTGAAAAGACAATGCGTACATTGCGCATTAGTGAACCCGTCCCCCCTCTCCAAGGCTGGAATTCCGTACAGCTGTACGGCGGCGAAATGAGTTTAGTCTTCTTTCGATCAGTTAAAGGACTACTGACATAGTCAACCTAAGCCCAAATCGTTCAGAACCAAAGGATAAACATGAAGAGGCAAGCAGGCTTGTACGCACGTTCTGATAGATACTATATGGCGCCCATATCCAATGCAAGTCTCCGCCCTAATCACAAACGGATGAGCGACCACGAGCATGGCTTAGAAGCTCGGTATACTCACAACCATAGATCGAGGCCTTGATGTCGACAATTAGCGTCAAATACGCAAGAAGTAGAAGTGATTCAACTTACCTCATAAAGCAGTACGATACGTCCCACATGATGACCTAAAAAGTTGGTCTCAGACTCGAATTTCAAGCAAGCGCAACTGGCTCACCGGTGTGGTCAATAGAAACCAGAAAGAAACCCAGGAATAAGTTTTGACTGCCATTGTCAAGTAAGCACGGTAGAAGGATGGGGGTTAAAAGGAGAAGTAACGGACGACAACGACCGTTGATCGGGTGATCGCCGGCGGCCGCGCGGTCTTGCAGATCGGCAATCCGGCATTAACGTTCATGTGACTTGATACGTTTGGAACACGTCGCGTCGCGCTCCGGGCTTGGGTTCCGACGGAACACCTGAGGATGTCCGAAAAACGAATTTCTGCAATAGAAACCAAAAAATATGTTTTCACTGTTTTAATAAACCTACAACACTGTGTACTTAATCAAAAAAAAGACCAAAAGAAAAAGTTATTTTTTCCACACGCGCGAGTGACACCAGCTGCTACTTTAGACAGAAAAACCAGAACAAAGCCTAAAAAAATCCGCAGTGGACGCATGAGGAAAGTTCGATGTACTATGCTCAGAGCTGAACAGGAATACAGCCAACAGAGACGACACCACCTGTAAAGAAGTTTATCAGATATATTCAAGGTGGAAAGGAGTGGTACAAATGCGGGTTTGCGGAAGTTATTGGCTTACCGTGGCTGTTGTCAGAGCAGCAGACAGCCTGACCATTGCTGAAGAGGACATTAAGAAACGGATCTCGTGCAAGAGCGAGTACAAAGACCTACCAAGTGCCCCCGACGAGGCTAGTGCAGCTGAGACCGAGGTTTGCAGCTGTGCTGCCGAGGACAAGTCCGATCAAAGTAAGGGCAGCTATAGCAGGAGCGCTGGTGGAGGTAGTCAAAGACTCGCAACACTGGATGGGACCAGTGGAACAGCTGCTGGCTGGTTCACACTGGCCGCCTTGACCGGCAGCAGCGAGGGTAGCAAGGGCAGCGATGACAAAGGTGAATTTGAACTGCATGATTGGTTGAGTGGAGAAGTACTAGAACGGCTGAGGGATGTTCGAGTGAAGATTCCAGTACTTTTCGTGCGTCTCTTATACTTTTGGCTTTGAATTACTTTGCTTTCTGCAACGTCATTCGGTAATCCTGGAAAACTTGAAAGGTAATAGCGCGAGCACGTATGCATTAGTATAATTTATTCAAGCCAATCGGAGTCTCGGACCTTATGGCGAAGTGCACAGAGCAGGTGTAAATATAAAAAATATGACACGAACTTGACCTTGAAAATTTTCAACCTGGGTTACTGTTCTCTGACTGTCATTAGTTCATGTGGCGTAAATATGGATCGAAACATAGAACAGAACACTCGTACATCCAGTTGAAATTTTCATGGCCAGGCACTTGAACCTTGAAAATTGAGTCAGGTGGGCGCACATCGAACAAAAAAGTATTCATTTTAGTACAAGGAGCTTGAAACGTTACATCATACAATGTCAAGCATTGCACGACAATAGTATGTCTCTCATTCCCTGGGGTGCTCAATTCAGTACACAACACAGTTATTGCAGGGACTAGTAGTACGCCGTGCGACAGGCATTTTGTCTTTCACGGGTCAGAATTCTCTCAAAGTTTCAACAGCTTCTAAGCCACAATATTTCGGATATTACCGGTTACTAGACGTATCAGTGATGCTACTATATATATATCTAAACTTCTCCGACACTTTGGTGAATTTATTCATTTTATATCGCAAAGAGCTGAACTTTCAGGGATGGTCCCGGACCTTGAACTCATTTTCCGCCGAATGCCTCCAATATCGAAGAGCCTTTAGAGCATACTACAATGGATTGTAACGGAGCGCGCTTTTTAGTACTAGGCTACATGATATCGGTAATACTTTACTATATCCAATCCTATCCAAGCTGTCCATTGCGCGGGCGTGTTCACCCAGGAGGCAGATAGTGAATCAGGTTTATGAAAATGGTCTGACTCGTAGCCGGTCATCAATAGACTTGTTCCCTTGCAATGACAATCTGAAATCAATAAGAATTTTTACTATGTGGTTTATCGACCCTTGACTTCCCACGCCATCACATCCCAAACGCTTGCGAAACGTCCACATACGATGTATGGACCTTTTCAGAATTATAATCTTTTGTAGGCAACTGGACGTTTGGGATTGATATTCGTGTATAATGTGGCTGAACACACCATTGCCTTCCGGCCGGGCTTTCTAACCTTTTTCTCGTGGTTTTTGATACTTATTGCGTCGTGAGATATATGATGATATTTAATTTAATTGAGGCCTCTGCGTCTAACATCGATTTGAAAATCTTAAGACAGAAACTCGGAACAGTTCTTCTTCTTTTTTACTATTTTCCAGTACAGGACACTGAGTACTGAAATTTCGCACCAAAAATAAAATAAAATATTTTTTTCTCGCAATATCATCTGCTACTAAGATAACGAGACCAAAAAAAAGGCCTGACAATCCCGCCGTAGCCGCATAGGAGAAATTCGATGTGATCTCAGAGCTGGACAGGAATACAGCCAACAGAGACGACGCCACCTATAGACAATTGTAATGAGAACGTGAAAGTGTGGAAGGGAACGGCAGAAATGCAATCTTTCGGCTAACTTACCGTGGCTGTTGTCCGAGCAGCAGACAGCCTGACCACATTGCTGAAGAGAACATTAAGAAACGGATCTCGTGCAAGAGCGAATACAAAGACCTACCAAGTGCCTCCGACGAGGCTAGTGCAGCTGAGACCGAGGTTTGCAGCTGTGCTGCCGAGGACAAGTCCGATCAAAGTAAGGGCAGCTACAGCAGGAGCGCTGGTAGAGGTAGTCAAAGACTCGCAACACTGGATGGGACCAGTGGAACAGCTGCTGGCTGGTTCACACTGGCCACCTTGACCGGCAGCAGCGAGAGTAGCAAGGGCAGCGATGACAAAGGTGGATTTGAACTGCATGATTGCTTGGGTAGAGATGTACTAGAACGGCTGAGGGATGTTCGAGTGAAGATTTTAGTACTTGTTCTCCCGTTCTTATAATCTCGCTCTTATCACAGAAACAGGTAAACTGGTCGTTCTGCAATCGAACCTCCCCAGGATATGGTTTGACAGGATAGAACTATAATTTAATATTCTATCCTATCCTACCCATTCAGTGATCCTGGAGGGTCTGCGCTCGTGCGTTTGTCCAAGAAGAAATTCCTGTGCATCATTCAAGCCAAGATGCCTCATTACCCGTTGTAAGTAGTTGTTATATAATTGAGCGGGACGCCTGTAAACTTACCTCGTAAAATATTTGCGTGGGTTAATGGAACTTCTTGCTCTTCGTACTACTGTCTGTCATTGACCCGACGGTGTGGTGTAAGTATGCATTGAAACACAGGATTGATCAATGGATTGGAGATTCAAAGGATATCATACTTACCAGTCTGACATGAGCACACCGTTGAGGCAGTTGAGAATTTCCCGAGTCGCTAGGCCACATTCAAGTTTGATCAGGTGGAAGCATGTCGAACAAAAATAATGATATGATTTACAGGCTTGTTTAAAAAACATTGAGCACTAAATCAGGGATGGTGCGGTAGGCGGGAGCTGTGAGGTTCGTTTTCAAAATAATTTTAGTTCAATACAACCGAGCCAGCTCAGGGTTTGATATTCCCAGTCATTGGGCCGCCACTTACTTCATTTCAAGTCCTCACGTCAAGTTACCAGTCGACGTGGAGGCAGCACTTAGAGTTACCCTTTACGCGTTCAGAGGATTGACTGGGGTCAGTTTAATTTTATCTGCACCTTCCGACTCATGTTATTGAATGATCAATTTTATAGACATTCAATTCTCAAAATGCTTTCTGCTTCAGGAAGATGGAGCAACTCCTAGCATCGCATCGGGCATGAAATTTGCCTTTGGTGAAGATGAAGGTGTTACCTGGTTGGTTGAACCACGGCGCAGCACCAGTTTTGAGAAATTTACCGGCACATTGTGTCATTCTCGCGCCTACTTTGGTGGACTTGCTTCGGAAACAGTACATGCCTTTGCGCATGATGTGTATATATTCACCAAGCATGAAGTGGTAGTTGCTGACCTTCAAGGTAAGCCGATGTTCCTATAGTTCAATTTGAATTAAGATTCATGTTTGCATGCTTAGGAACACTGGTGTCCGTGGATGGAAAGAACTTGCTAATGTTATTTGATCCTATGACACATACTACAAGTGGGTAAGTTACTTCGTTACATGTTCTTCCTTTTAATTTTCACAATGTCATGAATTTTAGATTGTCCGGAAGCGGAGATTTTGGCGAGGAAGGCATCAAGAGCTTTGTCAGAGATCACGAATGTGGACCAGTTTGTAAAGCCATGAAACTAGACAATGAGGATGAATCCAAAGTAGAGACACCGAGAGATTCAGGGAAAGCGGAGGAGCAGGGGCAAGGAAACCGTCGACACTGGGCAACAGTGCTTTGACTGGCATTTCATTAGCATTATGATGCAGAATACATACTTCGTTGTGCATTTTTCACTCAATAGTAAGGTTACAGAATATATTCAGTATGGGTATCCCATTAAACGAGAATGGTAGTAAATATGCAGCGCCGCCAAAGCAGTGACAAAATGCGTAAAGGGTAACTCTAAGTGCTGCCGCCACGTCGACTGGTAACTTGACGTGAGGACTTGAAATGAAGTAAGTGGCGGCCCAATGACTGGGAATATCAAACCCTGAGCTGGCTCGGTTGTATTGAATTGAAATTATTTTGAAAACGAACCTCACAGCTCCCGCCTACCGCAGGGATGGTCCGGAGCTTGAATAAATGGACCACCCCAAATATCAAAATAACTCAAGTATCTCGCCAGACCGGGTATCGAACTCTAAAGTCCGGGAGATCGGAGCGAGCTCTCAAACCGGGACCTCTGATTTCCCACGCCACTATTTTCACCTGCATCTGGCACGTACTTAAGTTTATTAAAAACTACATATGAATCACATTCAAGTCGGCGGTTGTATTCTTTCGTAGTACCACGACTTCCGAAAACTTGTGGAATGGAAGGAATTGGTCGCAATCGCTTCCAGTTTAACTTACCACGGACGTGGATCATACAGCAGGGGCATGAAAAGACTCCAGGGACATCTTGAGTGAGAGTTACCGGGACAGCAAATGACGTCACTAGTCCGTCAAGTATATGTCAAGCAGGCTACATAGTACTAGTATCCGGAATCAGTTATCAGAAGAGTCACTGGAACAGAAATGGTCGCACTAGCTGTACCTTGATGATGTGAATTAAGACAGCGTTTTACTTTATTTCAAGTGCTGCTTGTATGTAGGCATACGTAGTTTTGTACTAATATTGACCGCTGGAATTTGTTTTTTCTCCGCTTTGAACTCCCTGAAAAATAAATACAGTGCACGCCGTTTCAGGAATATGCGAACATATCATTCGAGAGAGACACCGCGGATTCGACGCCCGTATACGTTTTTCCTACAAGCAAATACCTTGGCGGGGACTCGGGTCAATAAGACCGTGACAAAGGTCTGGCAGGGCATGAGAAGAGCTCTGAGAATCCGAGTCAAGATGTCCTTCTACAGGTTTGAGAACGGGAGAAGCATATCTCATAAATAATTTGTCCGGAGTCTCGTAGCTTGTCAGGTTTAGTCTAATTGACTCGTTCAGGCTGGGAATGAACAATTACCCTAAGCTTCTCCCAGAATGACATTTTTGCCATCGACTTTCCAATGAAATGAAGTCAAATCCTGAGAATGTAGAGTACAATGTTAATAAACTTCCTAGGCCATCGTTGGACAGTAGGTGATGACTCGCATCGCGGTAGCCGGTGTCAACAAATAACTTCTTATCATCCTATTGTATCATGTTAAGACTTGACGGATGCCCAGGCTAGTACTGAAAACCCCGAGTGAGCCGACAGGCGCTGCGAGAAATGTAGTAACCTGAAAGCGAAGGAACGCTCAACGAAGCAAGATTATGTTTTATATTCTCACCGCTGCGCGTTCAAACTGATTTTATAAGAATTTTCTGTGCTACTATCACCCCCGTTAATGCTCTAATAGTTTCTGCAAATTTCAAGTCATAAATCTGCGATGCGTGGCGTTGAGGCCGGTTCATTATCTCAACAGTCTTGTAAAAAAAAATTGATTAGTACTTTGACGGCAAAGTCTCTCTACATAATAACTGTTCGATGCACGTAATTGGCAGCTTCGTGTCGATTCCAAGTCAATAACAATACACGTTCAAGCCCTTGTTCAACGCGCTATTGTATCTGTGACGGAAGAGAATGCTGCAAGTGAGTTTTTAGTGCCGCTTGGCTACGAATATTCAGTATCTCATGTATAGAAAGAACAGTTACCCTGGTTTGAGTCCGCTATGAGATCATAGACGTCGGTGGCACCCGTCAAAAGTTTTGAACACAGTCTTGTTGTATAACTTTGTACACCGTTGCACGAGGTCAAAATCTCAATGGAGGGGGAAAAAGAGTTCTCCGATCGTGTGGTAATTTGCCGGAAATTTTGCCTTGGCGATAGTAACTCTGCAGGTAGAAAGAGAAAAAGCATAAAAGCTGGATCAAAAAGCCCCCCAAGTCTCTTCACTCGAACATTCTTCAGCTGTTTTAGTACTCATTCCACAACCAATCATGCAGTTCAAATTCACCTTCGTCATTGCTGCTCTTGCTACCCTCGTATCTGCTACTCCCACCCTCCGCGGTGAAGGCGGCACTTGTCCACCCGCTGAGAGCTGCTCTACTGGTCCCATCAAGTGCTGCGAGTCGCTCACAACTGCTACTAGCACCATTTGCGGTGCAGTCCTTACCACACTCGGCATCACCCTCCCCAACACCAACGTTAACGTTGGGCTTACTTGCACTAGTCTGGTCGGAGGCACTTGGTTCGTCCTAACATGGGTCCATCCTTGATCATTAGTAACGTGGCTGACTCACATTTCACAGCAATGGTCAAGCTGTCTGCTGCTCCGACAACAGCCACGGTAAGATCTCTTATCCCTAACCTTGCCCGTTGTTTACCAGATTTATTCCAAGGTACTCTCATCTCCGTCGGCTGTGTTCCCGTTCAACTTTGAGCGCCTTTTGCTGTATCTCTATACGATAGCAGGTGTTGGCAGGCTATTTCTACCGTTTCCGTGTAAAATGTAAAAATTCACAAGTTTCTTTACTCGAGTCTATGATGTGAGCTTGCAAACAAGCGAAATATTTCCATAACCTTGTGTGACCTGTCCGAATACGCTCGTAAAGCTAACTCGACTGGCTAGAAGCAGCCCTTCAGTGCGTCGACAGGAGTCTGTGCAGTCCCGGATAAGTAGGCAATTAAAGGTGCTTGAATGGGTGTCACTCACTTTGACATTTGACACATCCCAGGTCATGTTCGTGCGGCTGTCGTTGCCCATTTTGTTACTGGAGCGGCGAGCCCAGTGTCGCAGACAAGAACTTATGAGCTTGCAAAGGATGCCTCACCTACTGACCTGAGTTTATGTGTCCTTTAATGCCCGAGCAGCATGTCAAGGAACAGAGACACGCCGTGCCAATTTCAGGCGCAATGGCAGGAATTACAAAGATCGCGGGAAGCTTCACGTGACTATGCGCGATTGCTCATCGCGTCAGAAAAAAACTCACGTCGCGCAAGTTGGTACGCGACCACCATCATGGTTCCTTCATCTTCAAATCCCGGCGACCCGTCCTCCTCCTCAACGAGCCCAAGCGGGTCTGAAAATTTGTCAGCCTTTCACCGCTTCTTGCGAAAGGCGCAACTCGTATCTGGTATCGGAGTCACTGCGGAGGAAAGAACGAAGGATTTGGAGGAATTGAATATTAGACGGTGCGAGAAGATGAAAAAAGAGCTAATCGACACCAGTCAGTACATGCTGGCTTTGCTCAGGATAATTCTTATGTGCTAATTCTACATCCTTCTATAGGCCCATTGTTAGTATTTATGCTCAAACACCTAAGGCTCTCTGGCTGTCAAGTTCCCGAGCAAAACATCGTCTGCGTTCCTTGCGCTTCTCCTTTTACTTCAGCTGCTTCCACAAACTCGGCCTCGAACCCTCACCCGTCAGAAACCCAACTTCATGCTGGCGCCTACCTCCCGTTCCCGCATGGTGCTATAAAACTCTGCGCTGGTCACTTTTTCTCTAAACAACACGTGGAGAGTACCATTGCACACGAACTGGTGCACATGTTCGACGAATGTCGGTTTAAAGTCGATTGGCAAAACCTCAGGCATCACGCGTGCAGTGAAATTAGAGCGAACAATCTGTCTGGAGATTGCAAATATACGAGAGAGATGAGGAGGGGGATCATTAGTTTTACGAAACAGCATCAGGTGTGTTGAGCGTCCCCGACTTCTTCTTCTCATGATATTCAACACTCATCGATATGTCGCCCAGGCTTGTGTGCGGAGAAGAGCCATCACTTCGGTCGCGGCAAATCCGGCATGCCCGTCTCCTGCTCACGCCGAAAGAGCGGTAAACGAAGTCTGGGACAGCTGTTTCGCGGACACGAGACCGTTCGACGAGATTTATTAAGTGTCTGGGGTCATCTCGGATTAACAAGGCGTTGCCCGAGACGAATGAAGGTAGCGCCTTGATCCCGCAAGGCAGGTTCGGTTGTTGACGTAAGTATGTAGGACGAGTCGTGCTCCACTGATTAGATTTTGTTTAGAACGCAGAGTAATACACCACTCATTCAGGTATTGTAGTAATAAAGCGTCCCGGAAGGGAGATTTGAACACTATCGTGGATCGTCGGGTTAGCTAGCACCACTGAAAAGCCGGAGCTTCTTCCTTGATCCAAACGACCTCTGGGTCGGATACGAATACATAGTGTTGAACGTGTCCAAGACTCTACCTCTGTACTTACTGGGCGTGAAAAATGATTGCCGCAACGACACGTCGCTATTCCAGCTCGAGACAGACAGCATCTGACCGAAGAGGAATCGACGCCAAAAATTCGTCAATGGCATTCTGAGCAGCACAGTATCCATGCACCGTCTCCTTGTAGACCTTCACCAGTCTTAGCCTGCACTGCGACCGGACCAACATTCCTCGTAGTTCATACAACGCGACCTTCTGCATATGACTAAAAGACGGTGTGCTCTCGAAGTCGTCGAAATAGATTTCCCCAAAGGATACACTGAGCTCACTCAAGCTGGGTAAACAAAGGGCATCATCGGCCCAGACTCCCTTTGGGAAATATTCGCCAATTTCAAGTGTTAGTGCTGAGAGATGGGCGTGGCAGAAGCAGCATGGATCGGATGGAGATGAAGATAGATCCTCCGTCCGACGAAAATCATGGATAGTGAGGGATCGCAAAAGAGGACAGCGTCCGAGCAGATGCGCAAAGGAACGTCCTCCAAACCGTCCAATTTCCAAAACGGTCAAATTCTGGAAAAAACGGTCGAATTGACCGTTCAGCATTAAATGGCTCATCCCGATGGTTTGGAGACGAGGGCAACTGGGGAAGCTCTCGCTAAAAAGTGTCGCCGTTGCCATAATACGCTCGTCGGGAGTTGTCCCTTGTTGAAAGTTGATACGTATCTCCTCAAGAGAAGGTAGCATCAGTGGATAGGACAATTTGGTAGAAGCCGCCAGACGTTTCAGGAACTCGAAGTAGATCTGAAGTTGAGCTGTATCCACTATCAACCGCCTCCAGCGATGGGCGTGGATCATCAGACATTCGAAGGCACCCAAAGTATCTGGATACAAAGGGAACGTGGGCGGTAGATCTAGTCGAAGATCCAAAGGGACGAAATCTCCCGCTCGAAGAATGCATTCCCTCAGAAAGCTCCATAACTCCTTTCCCTCGTTATCCAGCATGTCTTTGTTTTCTCGGATAACTAGGTTCAAAGAAGCCCAAAGATCCGACTGCAAGATAGCTTGTGCTCTCCACGAAGAGCAGACCCACGTCAACGTGAATACAGCGCCAAAGAGCATTTTTCTCGGCTTATGATATTTGAGGGACCGCCGGACATCGAGATGAACATTGAAACCGGACGAAGTCGAGATACTGGCAAAAATGCTGAAAATGTGGCTGTATATCTCCGGAGGAAGTCTTCGGATTGGTGCAAGCAGAGAAGTCTGGTAGTCTAAAGTCTTTGACAACAACAGGTCCTGAGCAGAACTCCCAGAACGGTTCTGTAAATCGTGACGTGTGCTCTCTATGCAGTCACCCAGTTCCGCTTCTTCCAACGGAGAGATGGGGATATGGTTGGACCGACACTTGGCGCGAAATTTGGTGTAGGTGTCCTGGTATGCAGCGAGAGATTTTGGCGGTGACATGAAGAGAGGAAGAGCTTGCGCGCAAAAATTGATTTGAGGGACCCCGAGTTATTTGTGACAAGGGAAGGTGCTAAAGTGGCGGAATCTGTCGAAGCAGGCTCACACGTGTTTTGCACGTGGGTTGTGCATTGATCAATTTTCCAAAGAAAAAGAAAAGATTTGCTGAAGCCGAAGCCCTAGAAGCGGACTGAACGATGTCAGTCTGGAGAAATCATTGAAAAAAAATCATTAGCCTGTACACCACTCCACCTCTTCCACGTGTCAACACCACTTCTTTTACTGCCCACTAGGTCGCATTTTTCGATTCTCGAACGCTTCATAGATTCCCAGTTCAAATGCAGGCTGAGTCTCGCATACAGAGAGTAGAACGCTTCAGAGAGTGACTGAGTTGATGCTGTTGGTTTTTAAACGTGCGACTGTTGTAGCGTGTGTTGCGCGAAATGAGCTTGATGTCGACGAGTGTGACGGTGGCCCCAAGCTGCTCCCACTTCTGCACCAGGTATACGTTTGATGATAATTAACACTTGGGATACATTTACAAGGACACAAGTATTATTGCTTATTGCGGTTGGGTTAATTGGTGGCGAGAGAAACGTCGCTGCGCAAGAAAGTGGATGTATCCCACGGATCCTCCCATAAAGTCTCGATCATAGTAAGGTCTATTACTACCTCTTTGCGCGAATGAGATTCTTGAGAATCCAAAAGATATTGGAGATTCAGAATAGTTCGTGTTCCCTGAATATTTCCAATTTAATATTAGAGGAAAGTCAGGCGCAAAAGATTTCGCACCGAAACAGAAATCAATGTTATGAGAAACCTACAAGTCATTTGTTAGTTTATTACCGTTACTACGAGGCTGCAAGACCTAAGAAATGTGAACATTACTAACGGGAAAACAAAAACATTCAACGTTCCACCCTTAAAGACTGCAATCCCCACCGCCAACATACCGGCTGCGAGTCGTAAATATCGTGTCTCGTATAAGAACGAATGTAGTATAATGCACCTGAGATCCCAATGAAAACCTTCAATCCATCCCAATTAAGAACCGACAATAATGCTACTTGGGCCAAAGCCATTCGACGCAAGTCCCAAATACGTTTCCAAACTAACCCATGAAGTATAACTTGAATGAGTACTTCTCCACCCCTGTGTTTCAAAACCATTGGTCAGTTCGGGATCTCTTCCCCCACTCAAAAATATCGATACCAAAGGCAGAGAAGAGAACGGAGAAACCATACAGAATGATCAGAATAGGGTTCTCCAACTTGTTCATCAGAAACATTGCATGCCAGTGGCACGGTCCTACGAACCGGATCGTCGCAGCACGCATAAATCTGTGCGCTGTACTGAACGTCGATGCGAAGAATTCAGTGATAATCAGAGCGAAAAGTGATATGCCGATCGGAAAACTTTGGTTGTACAGAAGCGTATACTTTGAAAAGGAGAAGGGAAATGGTTCAATGAAGAGAAGGGGGACATGGGAAAGGGGAGGAGAGCCTGAAAGAGGGGAGGAACGAACCTCGAAGCATAAGGATCAGGTGCAGTACGAGTAATATACTCTGACACGACACGATGCGAAAAAGAAGCACGGTCAGACAAAAATCTTGTGGAAGTTGCTCGGACTCGGAAGATATGTTTCGGAGAATACCCGTCAAGATGATATCGACACTGATATCACAAGTTTGTCAGAGTGGTGTTCAAAATATCTTCGGTGTCACAAAGTGGGGAAGACTTCTTACAGATGTATCAAGTACGCCAGATAGCGTGCGAGAATAAAGAGACATCGCACGCGAGTCAAGCGGAATGGTTTCCTAGATCGGAGGAATGATTCAAACGAAAAACAAAAATCTTTACTACTCACTGCCACAAGTAGTCAATCTCCAGTTTGCGTGCGAAGAAGCTATCACATACAGTCAATACGAGTCCTAATACTTTGAATAAACGCGTCAGCATTTTCGAAGCTTATTCTTGATCAATCAGAGGCTCATCACTTACCTGACGCGGTCAATTTGGCGTCCATATATGTGTATTTACCAGGAATAGTAAAACTTGAAATCCCTTCCTTCCAATGGTAGAAGGCAAAGGGCACGGGCCTTACGGGGCCTGAACCCAAGGTGAGCTGGTTTTAACTGGCCAGAGTTTAGTCAAACATAGGGACGTATGTGTATTGGAGGGTT
Source organism: Collybiopsis confluens (assembly GCA_013368555.1). NCBI lineage: Eukaryota > Fungi > Basidiomycota > Agaricomycetes > Agaricales > Omphalotaceae > Collybiopsis > Collybiopsis confluens. The sequence goes on along the minus strand of JAACJN010000059.1, from coordinate 126,080 downwards.
TCACGTAACGATATTGCAAATATGAAGATCAAGTGCCAAATCGTGTCGAGGTCCTCATAGTTCAATACAATCCCTGGGCAAGTGGCCCGAAGCGGAGTATGTATCCAGCCGGGCTTTTATGAGAAGGCGGCGAAACTCTTCCACAAATCCAGCACCTCCCAGTCAGTTTCGTACGTGCTGAAGTGTAAGAACAAGGTGGCGGGAGGCTTGGGTTGCGTATAAGTCCCGCGTTAGCGGATGTCACCATTCGGGGGCCTGGCGACCAGTTTTTTTTTGAACAGGTGTCATAAAACTTGAAGCGTCGGAGTGGAAATGTAGTTCGGACTCAGGTCAACGCCGAGGCTAGCCGAGGACCTGGGTTTCAGAGTGATACGACTGCTGAAATGATCCTGTACTTGAATCAAAGTAGTCGCGATAGATTCAAGAGTAGGAAGGAGCCCGCGTCATGTCACATATTGACGCCGAAAATTTAGCGCCAAAAATTGATTTCGACATATTTCGACATTAGAGATGTACTCGATAAGGACCACGCAAAAAGACGATCAGGCACGATAAGCCGGCTGATAAAAAGGTCAAAATACTCGACACACATCCCCGCAACTCTTTTTACTACGAGTGGCGTTGAACAAAGTTGAGTGACTTTTCCTCTTGCTCGCGTCCGAGGTTTGTACAGGAGGTTGTATTCAATCGGGTAACGACCCCTCACACTATAAAAAAAAGCCCGGCTGTGGTTTCGATTCTTTTTCTTTTTCTTTCTGACGCTCTACCATGGTACACCTCTCAACGATCCTCTCTCTTGTCGCTCTAGTGTTCCAGCCAGGTCCAGCGGTGTCCTTGGAACAGCATCAGAACTCGTCTGCTAGTTCCGACGGCGCACAGGAAGTCTACAACGGGGGATTCAGCAATGCTCAGACCGTCAAGCTTCGGATAGGAAATGGAGGAGCTGGGCAGTCAGGTTTAGTCAAGGCGTTTGCAGATGCTTATATTCAGTATTCCGTGGGACAAGGTTCCTCGCCTTTCCTGGTTAGTGTCCATTATCAGCCTTTCCCTTCATTACTTAACCAAAATTGTTTTGTTCAGGTTGAATGGTTTCTTGGCGACACCACTCAGAGCTTAGCCAAGCTCGCCTCGGGAGCTATCGATGTCGCTCTCACCTATAACGAGGCTGCCGAAAACGCGTCTATCAAAAGCGGAGCAGGCGTCCAAAGGTCCCTCGCCTTTATTGTGAGTTGGTTCATATTTTGACACGTCGAATGATAATACTCATTTATAATTTCTTCTCTTCTTCTTCGCTCCGTATAGGACCACTTTTGGCTTGTTGGTCCCCCGTCCAACCCCGCCAACCTTTCCACCGTCGGCGACACCGTTCTCGACATGTTCAACAAGCTTGTTACTATGGGTAACGCCGATCAAGCTGTAAGCTCGTTTTCCTTTCGAGACAAATTTTCAAGGAATAAAAGATAATAATCTTAATCTCAAGGTTCCCCCTACCGATCGCGTTCCTACCCGTTTTCTCTCTCGCTATGACAAGTCTGCGACCAATATCAAGGAAAGTCAACTTTTCATTACTATCGGACAGGTGAGTGTCTCGGTAAATGTACCTCCGCAACTTCCTCAGGGCCCAATCTCGACTATCTCTTTTTAGGTTCCCTGGGCACTCGCCTACTCTAACTGGTACCACCAATACCCTCGTTTCCCTCTCCAAGCTCTCCAAGGCGCATCTCTCCTCGAAGAATACACCCTCACCGATAAGGGAACCTGGTTATCCTCTCCTTCGAACGTGACCAGCAATTTGATCGTGTATAAACAAGGACTCGAGCCTAGCGCATCCAACTCCATTCCAGGAGACGATACGACCATCCTACTGAATCCATGCGCAGCGGTTCTAGGCTCACAAACGTTGGACAATGCAGTTGCAAAGGATTTTATGAAATGGTTACTTTCGGACGATGGTGGACAGAAAGTTGTTCGAGGGTTTAAGAAGAATGGGGTACAGCTTTATGCTCCTGCGTCTAAAGCTTAGGGCTCGGAAACTGGGAATCCTCAACTTTTTTTCGTACAATTGTTTTCACCTTGTCATTTTACGTTTCGACAACAACAAAAAATAAAGTTTTAAAGTAAATAAAGTATTACCGTTTGTTAAGGGTAATTTTACATTTGTGACCTCCCCTTTCCCCAACACCCGCGGCCGCTTGCTGTTACAAAGTCGCTACCGAGCGCTGAGCATTTAAAATTATACTATCCAAAAAAGAAAGAAAAAATCAACAATTCGAGAAGAAAAAACCATATCGAAGGTTTGAGGGACGCACATGTGTCCTGCGATCAATTTTCCTGCCCGGAAATATGATCCAAAAACGTAGTTGTATCCCATACTGTATCCTGACCCTCTCCTCCGAGTCCATCCGAATGACCACCCGCTCCTAAATCGGTATCCTCAAACACGATAGTGGTCAGTTCTGCATCCTTTGATGATGTGGAGGAATTGGACGACGGCGAAAGGTTTTGAAGATTCAGAATTGTACGTGTTCCCTGCGTGAAAAAAAAGTGTGCGGGGCTGAAGTTGTAAGCTTTCCAAAAGACTGAATCGAGGATGAGGACGGGGATCTGACACAAAGACAGGAAAAATAGGAAATCGAGGAGAAGAAGCGACCGCCGAAGAGGAAGCGAAAAACGAAAAAAAAAAAAAAAAAAAAAAAAAAAAAAAAAGAAAGAAAAAAACGCCAAAAAGTAGTTACGACAACCTACCGAGAAGGATATGAATGATATGAGGAGTCTATAGTCGAGTTGAGCAAGTGAGCATGTTGTACACAAGAAACGCGAGAAGAAGTTTTAAAGAAAGTCAGGGATGCATGCGAAATGGACAAACTTCAAGTTACCAGAGGGTCAACAAAAAGACTCACGGAAAGATGAAAACAATCGGTAAACCTCTCTTGAACAGCCCAATACCCAACGCAAACAATCCTGCTAAAAGATTGAAATTCAGTTGATATTGTGGGCAAATACGTGTTTGAACGGGGAAAAACTTGCTGAGAACTCCAGTGAAAACTTTCGCCCCATCCCGATTAAGCACCGAGAGTAACCCAGGTGCCGTACGCGATTGTGAAAAGTTAATGTTCCGAAAGTCCCACATCGTACGTTTCCAAGCTAGGCCGTGCAAGATGATTTGCATGAATAGTTCCCCGCAGCTGTAAGTAAGTACTATAACGTTGAGCAATCGATGAAAAGCAAGGTGATGTTCAGTTTACGTACATGAAAATGAGGATGGATTTTTTGCGTCGGCTGTGCGAGCCTGAGGCCGTCGCATGTACACAAGCACCAGAAAATTGAAGCATCGTTGTAGACTTGAATCCATATACTATAGGCACCGTAGGGCCTACATATGCGAAGACGATGAACGATAAAAGAGGTATGCTAATCAGGCGATTTCGGTTGTAGAGGGCGAGTACTGTAAGAGAAATGAACGATTTTGAGGATAGGAGGGGAATAGGCAAGGCAAACCTCGGAGAAAAAGAATCAAATGAAGGACAAACAGCATGGTCTGACATGCTAAGATGCGAAAAACGATCGAAATGAGGCAGATGCGAGCATCTGGGGCTCGTTTGGGTCCGTGCAGTTGAGGAGTCAAGATGATTCCAAGCATGATGATATCTGCGCTAGTTCATTGAAGGTTAAGATGCGTTCCGCGTCTCCGAATGGGGAAAATAACGACTTCAAAGCTCACAGGTGGATCAAGATTGCCAGGTATCGAGCGAGAATGAAGAGGCATCGCGTCAGGGTTAGTTGGAAAGGTTTCCTGATGAGGCTGTTCTGCGGTGGAGGATCCGAAGCAGCAAAATGGACTTACTGCCAAAGATAGTCCGACTCTTGCTTTCTGGTAGATACCACATCGCAAGTAGTCAGGAGCAGTCCTAAAACTTTCGACTGGTGAGTAACTTTCAAGAATCACAATTTTCACAACTCACTTGACGCACCCAACCTCGTTTCCATGGCGGAGGTGAAAGAGATCCAAAGTAAAGGAATCTAGAGTAAAGAAGGGTTAAGACGAACAAAGGAAAGAAGAACCGGAAAAGTTCCCGCACTTCCATTTCTTTATATTCTGTAATAAAGTTCTGTAATCCTAAGACCAGGGGCGATTATGATGGAGAGTGTCTATTCGCTGCTGAGTTCGGTGCAAGGGCCGGGCTAAAAGCCCAGAGGCCCGGATCGGCTTGGCCCGGCTCAAGAGCTCGGTCACTGTCGGCTTGGTGCCGGGCAAGTCCGGCCCAGTCTGCAGGCTTCCGGCTCGACCCGAGCCATGCACCACCATGTTAAAATCAAATTTCAACACTGGCAGTGAATTGAGATCACCTCTAGCGAGTAAATAACTGAACTGTGTTTAACAGATTTACACGCCAGCAAGGCCCGAGAACTTAGTTTGGCACTCAATTGAAAAACTTTTGTTTCAAGTTTACGGCTCGACAAGCTCTGCAGGACCCAAATTAGATCCGGAGGACCAGTAAGATTGAGGGACCATGACAAAGTCTTTCGCAGTTCATCGGAAACAAAAAACTTTGACATTTTGAAGGTCCTTGAACTTAAATTCATGAATTTAATGCCAGGTTCCTTCAATAAGTCTCCACTTTATTACACTGATACGTTGCTCTACTTTCAAACTCTATATCATGAACTAAGAAAAGCAACCTGAAAACGTCATAACCCCAGCTGAAACAAATCAAGGACACATCTAGTGATACAGCTAACAACTTGGGCATTTGTTTGGCAAGTTTGCTATGAATGGGATCAGCACTGCATATTGCCTTAATCCACGTATCATACTATTGTAGCTTGCACCAGAGGATTGGAGTGTAATTTGTCAAATGGGGACAGTAGTACCTCCAATGATGGTTCAAGGCCCAACCCACGAATTGGGATAACTAGTGATGTGCTCGGGTCAGTCACCGGTTCAAGTCGGGTTTCGGGTCGGGTGATACATGTCATAAACTTAAAGTGGAAAATTTTTTTTTCCTACTTTCAAGGCTCCAGGTTGTAGATGGTCATGATTTTTTTTGTTTTTTGTTTTTTTTTTTGGCAACTACCGTTTAGATTCTAGAAAGGCACCTACTTACTTTGGAAGCACTGCCTGAACCTAGTGCACAAGGCCGAGATGCCGGCGAATCTGTACAGTCAGTCAAATATATTGGTAGTCCATGCGGCCATGTTTATCCGCGTACGAAGGTAGGCTCCACACACTGAATTATCAGTGGCCCTCATGGATCGTAACTAAGAAGCAGTGTTAGCATTGGCCCAAAGGAGCTGAACGGGAAAGACCTTTCTAATCCAAAAGAAAACAGGACTCGTTCAACTTTCTGCCAATCGTGCTAGGACACACAACCCCCTATTCCCTTCGGATAGAGTTGGCGAGGTACAGATTTCAAGTGACCGTTCAAGTGCGGCAAAACTTGCATTTAAAAAAAAATAATAATCTTATATATTCGATTTTTGGTATTTAAACTATAAACTGTACTCAAAAGTAAAAAAGTTCAATCGAGCATTCTGGAGGAAATTTGGTTTGCGGACGCACATTAGTACACCGTTTGTTGAATAATTAATCTTCGTGGCTGATATGCAAAAATGTAGTCGTATTCCATACTGGATTGTCCGGGCCCACCGCCCCTGAATCAGTGTCCTCGAATGGAATGGTGCTCAGTTCCACGTCCTTGCCGGAGCTAGTAGTAGAGAAATCGGATCCTTGAGGGTTAGACTGTGCTGTACGGGGAGAAAGACTCTGAAGGTTCAGAATCATTCTTGTTCCCTGGAAAGAGTCGTCAAAAGCAGGAACGACGGAGACTTGTCACAAAAACAGCGGATCTACGAAAAGACTCGAGAGGAGGAGGGAAAGAAAGCAAAGGACGAAAAAAACTGCGGCAGGTAGAGTACATACCGAGAATGAGATGAATGTTACAAAGAGCCTGTGTTGGAGAGGATTATATTCGAAGTCGTATACCGAATCCACGAGAAGGACATTGAAGGAAAAGGCAGAAATGCATGCGAGATGGTTAACGGACGGAGATGAATGCATCGGAGGATAGCACCCACGGGAAAATAAAAACAACTGGTAAGCCTCTCTTGAATATCGCGGCACCTAGCGCAAGCAACCCTGCTAAAAAGATATAAAAAAATATGGACTGATCTGTTAGCTATACTACGCACGTTGAAGTGTAGGATTGATGCTTGCCAAAAATCCCACCGAAAACCTTTACCCCATCTCGATTAAGCACGGAAAGCAACCCAGGTGCCGTTTGAGAGTGTGAAAAGGCAATTTTTGCACTTCGCAAGTCCCACATTGTACGTTTCCAAGCCAGGCCGTTCAAAACGACTTGAACTAATAGTTCTCCGCAGCTGGGTGCAGAGAAACAGTTCAGTAATCAAACCGGAACGGAAAACGGAGGATGACTTGCATGAAAATCAGGACTGTCGCAGTATTTTGACGTCGATCATGATTGTGTGAGGTCATTGCTTTTACACAAGCACCGGAATATTGAGGTGTTATTCTGGACGTGAACCCGTGTACTATGCTCGCGGTGGAGCCTGCGAATTCAATTACAATGAGCAGCAAGAGAGATATCCTGATCATGCGATCTTGATTGTAGAGAGCGAGCACTGATTGAACAAAGTTTAGTAGGCAACTTTGAAGGAGGGAGAACGGACCTCGGAGATAGAGAATCATGTGAAGTACGAGCAGCATGATTTGACAAGCTATGACGCGAAAAATGATAGAAATAAGGCAGATGTGACTATCTGGAGCGCGTTTTGGACCGTGTAATTGGGGAGTCAAGATGATTCCCAGCATGACAATATCTGCGCTGGATTGTTGACACTTGAGTTATGGTTTCGCGTGTTGGGGAAAGGGGGCATTGGCTCACAGATGGATCAAGATGGCGAGGTACCGAGCGAGAACAAAGAGACTTCGTGTGAGGGTTGGGTTGAACGGTTTACTGATATAATTATTAAAAGATACGAAGCTGCAGATCTGAGATGGCCTCACTGCCAAAGATAGTCCAGCTCTTGCTTTCTGGTAGATATCGCATCGCAAGCAGTTAGCAAGAGGCCCATGACTTTCGAACGGGGGTTCCCGCTTTCAGCCACTGTAAAGATGCGTGAATCGCAACACTGACCTGACGCGCCTAACCTAGCCTCCATGGTAGAGGCGAAAACGTCTTGAGGGGAGAAACAGAAAGGAAGACCGGGTTGTTCCCACAGTTTCTTATAACATCTCGAACTATTATAGGACCAGGGACGGTTGCAATAGATTGCGCCTGTTCGCTATTTGAATGTGCTTCGAAAGGGAAAGCGGCACTTGCTTGCCAGTGAATTGGGATAAAACTTTAAAGTTCTAAAGCGAGTCAGTTATGTCGCGCACACGAGGTAAGCATAGGGTAAGGCCCACTCCTAGAGATTTGCGGTGCAATGGCAATTATAAGAGCTTCGATCTTTTTCCAGGGTGACCAGCCACACATTGAACTGGACTGTATACCCTTGCTGCTATTCGGAAATTGGAGTGTTCCCTATTGCCCTAAAATTTCTGCTGCGGTTTTCGAGCGATCAGGTCGTGGTTTCCTACGAGACTTGCTTCTTTGTGTCGATGTTGTAGATCAAAGATTCAAACGTCGAACGCTGGCCCCCCGGGGATAACAAGATTTGATAAGCAGCCGAGAATTGCCGAGGCGCCTACGCGTTTTCCAAGTACGTCCATCTGGGTCTTGAAGCCCGCTATGTCCAACGTGCCCTCCTCACCGTTATCCGACGATGGCGAGAACTTCAGTGGTGACGAGCGTTCGCTGGCCTCGACGCCGACACCGATGAGCCACCTGCACCGGTCGTTGAGCTCAGGCTCAGCGCAGCCGAGTAGTGGCCAGACCAGTCAAAGCTGGGCTTCCGCAACAGAAACACCGACACCTTCTCAGTATCATCACACCCATCAGGCAAGCTCTTATTTTGGCTCTGCGGCTTCTCCGACTTCTCCCCGTCATCCGGCCCCGATTTTGGTTCGCTCGTCGTCGGCTCATTCGATGAGGAGAGGAATGAGGAGTACTAGCGTCAGCTCGACAGCTCGAGGCTTTAGAGACGATGAGGCGTTTAGTGAAGCCGATGAATACGAAGGACAGCAACAGAAACGTAGTGGGAAAGCAGTATCTGTCGATGACCGAGAATCCCAAGAGGACTCTGATGAACTGCCGTCAGAAGAAGAGGAAGCAGCCAAGGGTAGAGACGATGAAGATCCAATCACGCTCAAAGAGCGGCAGTCGCTTATCAACGTCGAGCATCCTTTCGGTCTGCCCATTTGGAAACCAGCATTGTACAAAAAGTCTCGGTCAGTCACTCGTTACGCAGATGAAGCCCTGCATTCCATTCCCTCCGCTCAGGCTGAGCGCCACCTTCGCCCCGGCAATGTGTTCTGGATAGTCGTCTTTGGATGGTGGCTTTCCTTGGTGTGCTTCGCTATCAGTGCTTTACTCTACATCGTACCTCAAGGCGGAAAGCGCTACTCGAGTCTCGTTTTCGGTCTCGGATGGTACATCGCTTGGCCGTTTGGGAAGTATGTCGAAGGCTCCGCGGATGACATCGACTCTCCTGACGAAGAAGACCAGGACCAGGAGGGTGACTGCGAGGACCACGAACGGCAGAGCAGTGGGTCCACTCACACCATACGCGGGGGAGACTTTAATCACCAGCAAACTTCGTCCTGGATCCCCCCATCGGAAAATACACCCCTTATACCTACCCAGCCCGGATCCCTCGCAGCCAAATCTTACGGTGCAGCCCTTTCCGCTACATCTTCATCCTCCTCCATCGGCCTCGCCAAACAGACCTCGTCCAGTGATCTCCTCGGCAAAATATGCTTCTGGATTGCACTTGTTTGCATCATTTCTCCTCTGATGCTCATCGTCTGCCTCATCTGCTGGTTCCTTGTTCTCACTATCCCAATGGCTAAGCTCAATTGGGCGCTCATCACACATATGTTCGAGCAACCGGAGACGATTAGATTCTGCTCGGCTCCCCTCAGCATCGTGGTCGACGAGAGTTCTATCCCCGTTACTTCCGAACCTGAGGATGTATTATCATCGTCGCAGCAGCAGCAGGAATCTGAATCATCCTCAGCAGCTATCAGCGCAGGCTCCCGTTTTTCCATCCAACCCACACGTTTGACCAAAGGCCAACGTGCTCCCTCTGGCTCACCGTGTACTGCTGTTCTCTTGTGTACATACCGCGCTGCTGGGCTCAAGTACTACAAGTACACTGTTGGCGGTGTCAATATCATGTTTGTCAACCTGCTCGCCGTCGTCTTCTTCGCCATTTTTGACTGGGCCGTGCTCCTCACCTGGGTCGAGGAGCTGGAGCACCAGGGAAAACCTGTCCCGGCTTTTTTGGGCGCCATTGCGAATCAAGGGACGATATTCATTCTCTCATTATTGAGCGTCATTCCACTTTCGTATTTCATTGGTATGGCCGTCGCCTCCATCTCCGCCCAGTCGTCGATCGGAATGGGAGCAGTCATCAATGCCACGTTTGGCAGTATCATTGAGATTTTGCTTTATTCTATTGCTTTGGTCAGCGGGAAGGGGAAGCTGGTTGAGGGATCAATTGTGGGTAGTTTGTTGGCGGGAGTGCTGTTGATGCCTGGGATGAGTATGGTCAGCAGTGCGATGAGGAGGAAGGAGGTTCGGTTCAATGCGAAAAGTGCAGGTGTTACGAGCATGATGTTGATCATGGCGATTATTGGGGCCCTCACTCCGACGTTGTTTTATCAGGTTTATGGACATGTGCGTATCTGGAACTTGCTCCCCGTTCGTGCTGGGCTGAACTGACGCTCTCCTTTTTTTCTTTCTTTTTTTCCTGCAGTTCCAACTCATATGTACTGGCTGCCCCACTGGTCCAACGAGTCCAGACAAACCATGGGTGTGCGATCAGTGCTATTACCAGCATCCAGACCCTGTCAAGGACCCGTTTTATCAGAGTACGGTGAAGGATTTGATGTTTTTCTGTGCGGCGGTTTTGATTTTCGTGAGTAATTGTCTTCCTTTTTACTCCTTCGTCTTCCTATATTCCGGCTTTCTACTTTTTGGCTCTCCCCCTACCGTCCTCGCCTGGGTCTTGCCCTCTCTTCGTAGTTCTTGTTTACCTATCTTTCGGCCATTTACGGCCTGTCCTTTTCACCCTGCGTTCCCTCTCTTCTTTCATTCCTCCTTTGCAACATCCTTCGAATATGTTGACACACACTAACACGCTCCTGCTCCTTGTCTAGTCCTACCTCGTTGGTCTATGGTTCTCCCTCCGCACGCACGCCTCGCAAATATGGCAAAATCCCCAACAACTACTCCACTCCTTGGACCTTCCGGTTCATTCCCAAATTCCCGGAGCTCCGGGTATATCTACTGCTAGACAAAGCTTGTATCATAAACTCGTTCCGAGCGGGATGCAGAGGACCATTTCCCACAGGGCCAGTACCTTCAGCATAGGTTCAGGAAGACCTCAATCTCCAACTGTACCTCTGACGCCTGGCGCAAATACAGCTGCTCACAAGGGATTTGGATCTACATCACCTACTGTTCAGAGACGAGTGTCATATGCGCCCACGAACATACTGTTTCCTCCGCCTCCTTTAACCCCTGGCGGGACTGGACTGGTACCTCAAGCTGTTCTTCCGACACCTGTGCTAGAATCTGTTCATCGGGCTGTCAATGCAGTCAAGAGTACGACTGGGTTGGAGACCATTCCATCGGGCGTGACGACGGATGAATTTACGCGAGCGGTTGCTGTTGCTACTGTTAGTGCGTTGAGGCATGAGCAACAGACTCAACAGTCGCAGGGCTTGCATGGTGTTGCGCATAGCCCGGCGAGAGCAAGGCATGCCGGCGCCCTCGAGCACAGTGCGGCTGCGGCGGGTGGTGGTGGACATGGTGGACACGATGCACCTAGCTGGAGTAGATTTACAAGTGCTAGCGTCTTATTGGGCTGTACGGCTTTGTACGCCGTCATTGCAGGTGAGAAATATGAGGCCCTCATGAATTCAACTCATGGTTCTCTACTTTTGCCCCATCTTTAGAAATCCTCGTGGACGTGATCGACGTCATTCTTGGTGACTCCGGGTTGGACGAAAAGTTTTTAGGAGTCACGCTTCTGGCGCTCGTACCGAATACGACAGAGTTTATGAATGCGATTTCGTTTGCGTTGAATGGGAATATTGCGCTCAGGTTGGTTTTTAGTTTTTTTTTTCTATCTTGTTGATATTTGTTTCTGCCTTGTCTCCCTGCGTCGTATCTCCTTCCATCCGCCTAGTGTTTTTTTCAACCTTTCTGTCCTTCATCATTCCTTTCCCGGTCTATCACCCTCTTCTTTCTCGCTCTTTCAAGGTTTCCTTCGCTTTAGCTTCCCTTTCTTCTTCCATTCGGTTTCTTGTATCTCTTCTAACCTCATTTGTCCTATAGTATGGAAATTGGATCGGCCTACGCACTTCAAGTCTGTCTTTTGCAAATTCCCGTCATGGTCGCATTCAGTGCGTGGTGGTTCCCAGATCATATGGGCGAAGTTGCGCATACCTTTTCGTGCGTTATTTTTTTTTTTCCTTTTCCGCTTTATTGTGGTTATTAAGGCTATGGTTTTCCAGCCTCATCTTCCCCCGCTGGGATGTGATCGCTATTATTCTGTCAATGTTCTTATTGACGTATACATACATCGAAGCAAAGAGCAATTACCACCGAGGGAGCATCTTGATCCTCAGGTACGAACCTCTCTTTCTTTGATCGTCATTGTTCAATACTGACCGAGTCTTATATCTGTAGCTACCTCGTCCTGGTCGCCGGTTTCTATTTTGCCCCTCGCACAGAGGACCTTGATACAATCTCGGATGACAATAACAGCATGGGGCTCGCCAATGTGCCGGCGTGGCAAGAGTTTAAAGACCTCGGTATTTGGCAGTATCTGCGATGGTATCTGTCTTCGTGGCTGTAATTTATCCTCTCTGTGTTGGCAGAGAGACCGGCTCGAACAAGCGGTTCTTCCCCTGGATTTCTGGGTTTCGGAATTTTGCTTTGTAGCGCTCGCATTATCTGAAGCACAGCGTGCGCATTTATGGTTGTGGTTGTGGGCCCACTTCCCCTTCATCAGTGTGTTCCTAAATCGATCCTTCTGCGCCGCACCAATTTTTCCATAGGCTGTTTTTTTCGAAAGCCTTGGAATGCAGTTTTTGCCTTTTTTTTAATTATCATCTTTTTCTTAAATGGCCGGAATTTTCGAATGAATGTATTCCGCTTTTTTTCCGCCTATTCATATACGACTGTTCCCCCCACCCTCTGGTGCAGCCGTGTATATATGTCTACCTTTCGATTACGAATCCGTCACGACCATCGGTTATGAGTGTTTTGATTTCTCTTTGTACTCTTTCGGAATACATTGACGCCTATCCTTCGGCTCCTCCCCCAATACGTTATTGTAGTACTGTACACCATGCACCCTTTACATGGTGTACTATGGTTGACAGGGATCTTTCACTTTTTTCAAAATCGCCAATACTGCTTCGAAAACTTACCGGAGCAGAAATCTAATTAGACAGTAAGATTCGAAATGTTTTCAAACCCTTGGAGCCAGATTCTTGTTTGATCTCGAGCAATGCTGCTTGTGTTGGGCAATGACCGAGCAAAATCAGGGATCTTTCACTTGTGACAGCGGAAGAAATCACGGTAAAGCCGTTTCTCGGCAAACTGGCAGGGTTTGGCAGGCTCAGCCAGGACTCGGCAATTTCACTAAAGCGCAAGAAAAGAGCACTCAAATTAAAATTTATACGAAGGTATCATGGCTAGGTGGGAAAAGGGGGCGAGGGCGAGGGCGATGGCGAGGAGAATAGTGAGAAGGGGGAGGTAATGACGATACATAGTGTGTGTACTGAGGACCATAAGATGGAGGAATATGCATATTCATGTACATTGTCAACAATTTGAGGTTTACGCGTTGTGCTTCGGAGATGCGTTGGTTTGGTCATTGAGTAAAGGTCGAGCTGCCGCTCGCTTGATAGTGCCGAGCCACGGCAATGGTCCATGTCACGCTCAGCTCCCTCTCACTTTTGTTCGCTCATTAATGGCTCAAAACTGGGATGAAATCTAGATAAAAAATATGGATTATGTTCTAAAGAAGCATATAATCCTTGTACTCTACTTTGATTTGCTGCTGGTACTTGCTTTTCAACTGTTCCTGGCAATGTTTGTGGAATCACGCATAGATTCTCAGAAGTTTTTGTCCACCATTTACTTTCTTCTCAGGAAAATTCTACTTTGAGTGGATAGTATGATTAAATACTAATCAAATATTATGGGTGTAAAATACTGAAGGCAGAGAGCGTCTCAAGCTCTCAGAATTGAGTGTTTTGTGAAAAGTGAAAGATCCCTGACAGTGAAAGATCCCCGTCAACCATAGTATGTACATAATTTCTCTACATCTTCCAGTCAACATATAAAATTTTGGTTTTTTTTTCCTTCGCACTCAGCTATGCTGCTGAACTAACTTGCTGGGATGTCTTTCACTAAAAGGTGATTTCTCCGAAAGTCGAATACATCAGTAAACTATGCATTTCAATTGCCCGGCTTCCTCGGCTTGTCAGCTTTACGGCAAATGCCAAGGCACAAGTTCCGTAAAGCTGGAACACTAGCTTGTCGCCTCCCACTCCCTATCGTTGTATCTGGAGAGCATATTACTGACCTTTTTTCTGTGCCGTGTGATCAGTTGGTAGATATGTAGATTTGCCTTACTTTATGAGCTTGAACGGGCTTGGGGAGCTTGTTGGAGCTTGTTCTCGGCAAGCTCAGAGCCAGCTCAGGGACAAAAACAATAGGCTTGGGTCAAAAACGACCCTAGCTGGCTGTTTGTCGCTTGCCGACCTTTCCCTCATTGACCCGCCGAAATCTGGCGGGGGAAAAGCCGCCGCAAGCCGATCAAGGATGATGTAATGTTTTCTGATGTAGATGTCCGGTTCACTACCCCAATCAGTTACATCTTGCTGGTACAGATCAGCTATGTTCCCGAACATAGCTGATCTGTACCAGTATAGGATGTAAGTTCTTTTCAAGGTTTAACCCTTACACTTCTTAGTCGATCTCATCAGGGTCTAAAAAAAATGGATATTTTTTCTCCTCCTTCGGCTGATTCATGAAGGACCGACCACCCCTTCTAACGGACCGGTAGGTGCATACTAATGACACCTGCCAATATGTTAGGGAGCACTTTCCTCCGCTCAGCAAGCTAAGGAAATGGGCCGGTGTTTTACGCTGACTTTTTGGCCAGCCTCCAGCGTTTATTAACGTCTTGCCGAGTTAGGAACACATCAATATCAATGTCAACTGAGCGCTAAACTCAATCCATCGGTGCTTCCGAAAGTGCGATATCATGGCACGAAAAAACACCGTCAGGGATACTTGATGTCTCCGTTAGACGTATGGAGTTATCGTACATAAGTATTCGCTGGCGCTCTTGCTCGGTTATAGCCGCGTATGATGGATACGTTACTATCATACGTACATCGAGTAATTATAGCAGGCAGCTCAGAGACATATTGTGGCACAATGATGGCGAACTGACTATGACAGTAATATCATCCTCAGGCTGAGGCTATACTGCAATGTTCCCCTGGATTAGTGTGGATGAAAGGGACCCACCAATAGTAACCCACTAATAAGGTGCGTTTGTACTAAAAACGCGAATATCTTCTCCACGATAAGGTTTCTGCGCATTAGAAACAATCAAGGGCGAGTTTTAAAATAGAGCCTGTCAGAGCAGATGCTGGCACTGATGAGTACGTAGCCTGCTCCCCCGCGCAATTCGGTCATTAAACGTGATTCCTGAAGGAGGGCTTTTTTTTTTGGTTGATATATACTTGCTGTTCGGTCCATAAAGCTCAGCTCCTGTCTGCCTCCACCATGTCTCTGCTCGGCAGCGTAGCTCTGTTTCTCTTCCCCATAATCTTCGTTATCTACGTATGGAATACAAAGTCCACCAAAGCATACCCACTTCCTCCCGGTCCCCGGAAGCTACCTCTCGTTCAAAATCTGTTCGACATGCCAAGGAAAGGCTTCGTGTGGCTGGAATATGCTGAGATTTCCCGGAAATACAGTAAGTTTGGACAATAAAGGTTCAAATTTCATAAGCCCTATCCGAGCTCAAATGATTTCAGATTCAGACATTATACATCTCAGCGCTCTCGGAAACTCGATTGTTGTCCTGAATTCGGCAAAGTTGGTTTCAGACCTTCTTGAGAAGCGCTCTTCCATCTACTCTAGCAGACCACATGCAGTGATGCTCAGAGAACTCATGGGGTGAGCTCGTTTCTGCTCCTGAGCCGCGACTCGAATCTGATTGCTTTGTCGTTTGTGCAGGTGGGGAGACTATCTTGTTTTCAGGCTCTACGATGCCGGGTGGAAAGCTCAGCGAAAGATCATCAGTCAAGCGTTTCCTAGCGATATCGGTCAATTTCAGCCAAAGCTGCTCACCGCCACCCATGATCTTCTCCGATCACTTCGCCGAACAAACGATGTTGCAAAAGATTTACATTCTTGGGCCGCTTTGTTTACCATGGATGTCGTTTATGGGATGCATCCGGGTAACACTGAATCATACCACTCGTATATGGTCAGTGCACTGAAAGCTGTTGAGTCAATCGCTCATGCTGGAAGTCCTGGAGCATACTATGTGGATCAAGTTCCGATTTGTGTGTACCCGTTTTCCTTTGACGCTATGGCCCCCTCCCAACTGATACATTTCTTCATCCAAGTAAAATACATCCCTGAGTATTTCCCTGGAGCGACATTCAAGCGTCAAGCGAAAGAGTGGAATGCTCTACGTATTAGAACGACGGAAGAGGCCTTCGGAGTTGTTAAAGAGCGGGTCGTGCGTTTCCTACATCGATCTTTTGACTATCTCCACTCACACATACCACAACAATATGACCTAGGTCCAAGGAACCGCCTCACGGTCTTTAACCTCCGCTGCCCTTGAACAGATATCCCAATCCGACGATGTATTGGAACAAGAAGAGCACATCAAAAAAGCTTCTATGACAGCCTTCGGGGGTAGGCCTGGATTATTTCATCCATATGTTTAAACGATCCAATGCGAATTTTTTTTTGTAGGAGGCATCGATACGACAGGTATTTAAAACCACACTGGCTGGGAGTACCGATCAAGTGTTGACGAGCCATCGTGACAGTTGCTGCTCTAGAAGCTTTCATCGCGGCAATGTTAATGAATCCGCATGTCCAAAAGCAAGCTCAACTCGAGTTGGACAAAGTACTTGGACCAGGAGATCTACCGACCTTCAGCGATGAGCCGTTATTACCATATATTACTGCGGTTGTACGAGAGACATTAAGATATCAACCCGTTACTCCCCTTGGTCAGTTGCTTTCGCTCTTAAATCCTCTCCTGACGGGGCTGATTGGAGGTATACCTGCAGCTATTCCACATGCACTGACACAAGATGATGTGTACGAAGGATATTTCATTCCCAAAGGAAGCGTCATTATCCCTAACGTTTGGTAAGTACTCACCTACGTGTCACAAGATGTGTAACCGTCCTGAAAACTATTCATCCCTCGCTTGATCATGATAGGTCAATTCTCCACAACGATAAAGACTACCCTAATCCGAACCAATTCAACCCTTCACGATTTCTTGATGCCAGAGGAAAGCTCGATCCGGACGTGAAAGATCCATCTAGCGCCGCTTTTGGTTTTGGAAGGCGTATTTGTGTAAGGGTTGCCCAATTGCTTATGAATCCCCCATTTGCTGAACCAGCACAATATGATCAGGCTGGGAAGCATATCGCAGTCGCATCAATATTCATTGCGATCGCGTCCATTCTGGCATGCTATGTCATTGAACCGGAACTCGACGAACATGGAAAACCCGTAGAACCACAAGTGGAATGGGATCCTGCACCTACATTGCTCAACCGCACGCTCCATCTCAGATGCCGTTTCATTCCGCGCTCTAAGGAAATCAAGGCTTCCTTGAGGGTTTGATCATTGACAAAAACAGAAAGAAAAAAAAAAAAGAAAAAAAGAAAAAACGGGATCTGCAGTTACAATATCATGTCGAGATAATATATACATAATTTGTTCCTTCTGTCTATCGTTCAGGGAGCCCTTCCTGAAAACTCCATTTGATGCATTTTTCTGTCTTGACATCGGGTGGTTGTGTCCATGTCCGGGGGAGTGTGAGTGTTCGTTTATTGAGTCGGGTTCTGTGTTTCGTTTCGATGTCGATAGTTGGGGGGAGGTGTCAGGAGATTTCGAATGGGAATTGGATGGTGGAGAGGGTGAACGTGAGCGAGATTAAGAAAAAAACTAAGACACAGGAAAAAAGCACGGTAAACACTGGCTCAATCATCATGATCCCAATACCTAATCCTTTATCGGCTTTACATTACATTTCCATCTTCCCACTAATGTAGCCTCCTGCGATGAAATACGGCTCTGCGAGAGTCAAGGAGATCTTGACCTTTGGATGATTAATTTCGGGGTTCGGAAAAAATTTAGGGCTCAGGATGTGTAGGGCTCGGAGGAACGGGGAATGGTTCGAGCAGAAATTTGTAGCGCTTGTCGTCGTCCTAGCCCAGCATCTATAGAAAGAGAATACAGAGATTGACGCTTGGCGACGGCGAGAATGGTGAAAGATCGCTCGAAATGGCCAAAACGGAGAAAAGGGGTCAATTGGTCATGAAACGACATTGCCGGACTCGGCACTCTAATATTCTCACGGACTCATGACGAATCGAACCTCACCCGTTGTTTTGAAACTTCACTGGAACCAAAAACCAACTTGAAAAATATGGTTGTAGTCAAGTTACGTGAATTTAACACTCCTTCTTCTGCATAGAATGGATCGTTCCTCCTAGTCCTCCGAAACATCCACTTCCAAAGGTCTGAAAGACTTCCACAAAGCCAGATGAATCGCAGTTGGAATTGGTAAAAGTGTAGAAGCACTCCGTGGCACCGTCTGTAAAACGAAAAAAAAAAAAAAAATTTTTTTTCACGAATACTTCATTTCACCTGGAAAAGCGCGTCCGTACCAGTATAGAATTCGATACTATCCCAAGGGCCACCCGGAATGGGAGTGCAGAATGCGTCTCCGAAATGGAGAGTGCCGGTGTTGACTCCGCTGCATCCGTTTGTGGAATACGCCACGCCTTCGGATTTGGCCATGACGCCGTTGGGAAGTATCACCATGAAGATCATGGAGATGAACGATGCGGTGAGGATACTGAGGGGGATATAATCAGCAAGTACCGCGAGTGTACATCACACAGAGGCCCGGGGTTCCGTACAATTTCATCTTGGTCAGGCAGAAAATACAGCTTATCAAGACTTGAGTTGGAGTCTAACGGGAGGTGAGTAGCCAGTACTTTATACTCTCAGATAAATACCGTCCGAGTGACACAGAAGAAGACAAAAGTATCCTTTTACGGGCTATCGAACACCCAAAATAAATGTAGCGGAATCCTCGGATAGGAAATACAGAGTATTCGTCCTAGCTTCGAATTACCGAACACCAGGAACATGAAGCCATTTCAGTCGCCCTTCGAGCGGAGTATAACTTTCCAAGATAAGAAGGGAACATTTCTCATACAGCGCTCATACTGCTCAGCTGCGTCTCTGAAATACAACCAGGAGGTACTAGGTTTGTGCGAACGAATACATCCAGTGATCTATTGAACCGTTATCGGTCATTGGTGGTACGATGAAGCCGTCCGTGAGTAAATAGGGATAGTCCATCACTTCTGCATTCACTGAGTTCCTAGAGATTCCCCGGTGCCAATTCAAGTTCATCAACTTGTTTGCTAGCGGTACGTTCGTTGCACTTATGTTCCTGAGCTACTCTTTGCCACATATCTATCTATCTACAGCTACAATGTTGGTACGCATGCTCGGTGTTACCATATCGAGGCCGGCTTGCACGTACTCTCTTACTACTAGCCACCTTTTTTGCATATTGTCTATGGTGCGAATGCGGAGTAACTTGAGTAGGCTTTTAGTAACTCGCGCGGTTTTTGTCTATCTTTTTTTAGTTGGAGACCTTGAGCGCGATGCACTCCCGACCGTATGCTTTTCAGGACAGATTTTCCCCAATGATTTGTCACTCCGTCTCCAACTAGCTCTTAGTTTCTTTCTGGCACCACGAGATTTGTTTCAAGAACGATTACTCTCCTTTCAGTACGGTCGTCGAGAAGAGAAGCGAAAGCAAGAATAAGGGTACATAATTTCGAGTTCCAGCGCCTGACTCGATCCGAACCACCCACAGGCGCCTGCCTCAGTAGTGCCACTCGAGCCTTTTGAGCGTAGCATCATCGAACTGAAGAAGGTCCATGTATTTCTTCAAGAATACTTCCCTTTCATCCCTTAAAGCCACGTAATTGCGTTCACCTCGTTCTATACGGTTATTAGCACCGAGGATACTCGCTTTAATAACTGGCCGGGTGGTATTGAAAAATCGATCGAGGTGAGGAATCTCCAAGAGTGTTTTAGGAGGTAGTACTCATTGTAATGGCCATCCTTCGCTTTTAGCTGGTTTCTGACTTCTGGGCTCCCCGTCGATTCCAGCATCAGATTGTCTTGATTGTGTACAACGCCCTCTTTGTCGTCTTCATCTTTTCCCTGCACCTATATCATCTACTATGAATGAACCAAGACCTGCTGCTAATCCTCGAGCCCCGCAGCCAACATGATGATACCTCATTGATAGCTAGCCAGGACACTCGTCTGATGCAACTGAAAAGGAAGGATCGTGGTTGGTACCACAGCATCCGAGAACAACATTGGGTCTAGCTTTACAGTTTTACCATTGAAGATGCGGCATCTCTATACACAGGTAAAAGAATAGACCTAGTACCTGCCGCCCTCCTTCCCTTTCCAGCATCCCGCTACAGCGTCAAAAAAAAAAAAAAAAAAAAAAAAAAAAAAAAAAAAAAGAGTCCAGTCAAGTCTGTGGCGGCCATCAGTACGCTCCCATTGTGGGACTTTCTTTGTTTTGAAGAAAAGGGGTTTTTATTCTTCATTCTCCTTGTCGTCGACCACCGGGACTCGAGATAACGTGATAGCTTGCCACACTTGAATGGCTACCACACCCGCATACATCAGAAACGGCCCATCCATACCCCCCGAGATTCAGGCAGTCCCACCAGGAACGGAACAAATTGGAAAATGTTGACGGTGAGCGCCAGCCCTTTCAATACGGCAGCAATTTTATAACTTCCGGTAAAGTAACCAGATGCGTTGTTGAGCAGGATTTGGAAGACCGATCCGGATACAAAGAGGGGATCTACAATGCTCTCTTTTAGGATTAGATCCTTGTAGAGCATTCGTTCCTTCAGAACAGAAGGGTCCAACGGAGGGTGTAGAGGATTGATGATATTTGGAAGGTGTGGAAGCATAGCGTGGTAGGCTATGAAGAGGCCAATAACGATCTTACGAAAGAAACGGATATTAGTTTACTTCTTTGGTTGAGAAGTCTCCTACATACCATCATCCGAGCTTTCCACCCGAGAGTCGATCTCTCAAGTCTATCACTAGTACGCTCTCAACGGGTAGGCAGCATCCTCCGGAAAGATGGCAGATTCTTTCCGAAGAACGTAGCTTCAGATCCCGATGGCCAGACCAACTCTATTTTCAACGCCGTCATCAACATCCAAAAGGTCTGAAGAGGAAGGAAGACAGTTAAAAGCGCATGGAGCAGCCGAAATACTGACCACATTTCTTTGGTACTTCCAAAGTTCCAGCGCCAACTCCGCTGTTCTGAAGTGAGAAATAAGTAAGAGGACCAAGCGTCTTTCCCTCTCAAGATAATATTGGAATCAATTGCTGTTGCAAGAGCCAGCAAAAGAGTTCCTGGTACAGATATGAAAGCAGTTTCACTTCGAGTATACCAGTAAAGGATATCAAATGCGACCGCAATATTGGAAAAAATCGTGCTGGGTAAGTAACATGTCAGAAAAAGATTTCAAGATTCCGAAATAGGCAAATCCTTACTTCAAAACTGAGAGGATCAGCCGACGCCATGGGTGTACACTATCGTGTCTATGTACACTGAACAAACTGTCTGTATGGAAGTAAATCATTTCGTTTTGAGTCGGCAAAGAGAATGCCACTCACTGGCTTGATCGACTTGGTCTTGGCCTTGAACTTGCATATATTCACTATCTGCTGGTAATAATTCGTTGTCGGGGTCGCGGTCCGAAAAAACGCCCCAGGAATCCCACATTTTTTTCTTTGCAGGCGTAATGCTGGAATACGTGATATGCCAGCTTATATTCAAGGGCTCGGGAACTTCATCTGTTCAAAGTCAGTACTACGAACTATTACTTGTTCGTGTCCCAAACTCGCCTGGTTCATTGTCTGGAGACACATAAAATGGATCGTTAAGGCTACAATTCATTTTTCTTGGTATCGGGACAGAGTCCTAAACAGTGTTTTTTTCTCAGAAAATTAAATCTCATCAACTCCGGTAAAAACTGGTTTTGAAATACCTTGGGTCCCAAATCGACGTCACTGTGTTCAAAGTATGGTGCATATGCCCACTCTGTCACACGAGTCGATCGATCCTCGAGAGTAACACCTACTTCAAACAACGTTTCAAGAACCCCAGTTGTTTCGTATTCGCGATGACATGTAGTCACTCGTTTATCGTCTTTGTTCAAGTGTGACCACATAACGAAGTGGTAATCACTTGATTCATTGTACGAAGTGGATTTGCCGCACTTCAAGTTTTAAGCAAAGTAGATATAATTTCATACAGAATGATAGAGTAGAACTTACGTTACGCTGTTTCAAAGCGACATGGGATGCATTGAATAGATTGTAATTCATGATTTCGGTTTCCCTGACATTTTGTATGTGTGTACTGAACGTTTGGAGAATTTAAACAAAACAAAAAAAGCCAAGGAATGTACTCACTGCGTAACGATATGCTGAGAAGTAGTCCATGGTCCAGCATATCCCTTGATAACACCGGTGGCATTGTAACAAGGATTTGCAGTTTTTAGGCGCTTTGTGATTGGAGCAACGAAAGACAGGTAGGATATCGCATCGTCCGCAACAGTATCTACTCCAAATCCGAAATTTCCTGGTGGCTTTGCGTCTTGATGAAGCCAACTTGAGACGGATTGGACATTGTCCATCGAAAACGAACCTGAAGACGTCGGTAAGATATGAAAAGATGCCTTCAATTCAGGCGAAATTATGTTTTTCATGCGGCTGCCCGGTGGCCTGGCGGGTCTTTGGCGATCTAGCCTATCATTGAATAAGTTTATGAGGGACTACGAGGTGGAAGGTTTGTCAATGAAACATGAAACACGTACAAATATTTTCCGGGTATCGAATAATTCATAGTCGCGGATGATATATCCGAAAGTTGAAGCTGTCTAAAAGGAATTTCGGAATGTATGGGTACAAATCCAAGGCTATCATCAACTGCAATAAAAGACCCTCCCACAGACACGACCCTCGAGCCTGAATTGAACCGCCGTCTACGGAAATTACCATGGATTGCTGAGAGCCATATAGTAGTTTGTTCTTCAGTATGCGTCCAATCCACCTCCTCTTCATCGGTCGCCCTGGCCCAAATGATGACGCCAACGTCGAAGCTCTGCCCGGCCGCCATCAGGGGCTGGACGACAGTGCTTCGGTCTTTGATCATTTCAAGAGTTTGATTCTGGCGAAGAGCTTGATATGGATCGAGAGCTACCGCACTTGCTTCGGAGACCAGGTTATTGAATGAAGACTGCAGGCGGCCAAGCACGACCGAGAGACCTATCAAGAACAAAACTCGATCGGTCAAGAAGTAGAGCCATCTGAGCAGAAGGCGAGGGTCAAGACGTGGCTTTTGTCGGGGTCGCGGCGGGAGGTGAATCGGAGTAAAATCCTTGCTTTCTGTAGAGCTGCGGGTGGACATGAGTCGGGAAATTGAAGGAAAAATCGCCCATTGACCCCGACTTATAAATAAGATCCCTTGAACCGGGAGTAGGTTGATGAAATCATGATGAGAAATGGCAAGCGCCCAACCTTTCCTGTAGTCGGCTCTACCATCTTGATATATCCTGGGTAAATCAATGCTGATACCACAGCTATTCCTCGCTATATTACCAGCGGTACTGTGTGCGCCGACATCGTCGCTGGGCTCAGAAAGCTAGGACATTGCAGGTAGAAGCGAAAGAGACGGAATAAGAGCAGGCATAGGCCTATAGCAGTTTAAACAAGAACTTAACAACGAAAACCCTCCGAGGGCTTGGTTACCAGGCTAGAGCAGGCAGCGCCGACAGCCGAACCATTAACAACACGAATCTCGTGACTCTGGTTCACGGGCCGGAAACTCCTAGGCGCCTGGCGGCAAGGTGATTGTATAAGTTCGAGGAATCCCCGGCAAGTGAGTGTTCAGCTTTGCATCGAGGCTTGAGAAAGTTTAGCACGTCGTCCCAGTGCATTTGTGTACAGGGCGACCTCTTATTATGCGATCCGGGCCTTATGTGCAGGAGATCTAGAATCCACCACTGATTTACCGTCCGACGACAAGCCCAATACAAAACCTTGATCCTGATACTAGTAATTGAAAGTAGCACTATCATCTCATCTGGCGGGTACTAAAGAAGATAAGTTTCAACTCTTGTACATTAACTACATCGTTAGGAACTCTCCTACGACCTTGAAATACATCACGGGTACTTCCCAAAAAGGATGATGACTCGCGCCGGGAAGTTTGACCCACTTTACCTTGGGAAGGAGTTTGAAATACGGAAGAATGGCGGTATCCTGAGCCATGTCATGTTCGCCATTGATGATCAAGACCGGATATTCAACGGTGCTGAGCAAGTCGATAACGGACCATGTTTTGATCGAGCCTGAGATACAGAATTCGGACGGCCCATTCCTGTCTCCGCGTCCATTAAAACGTCGTCCAAACAAAGACCAAAAAAAGGAAAGAAAAAAAAACCATACGTACATTGTGTGGTAAACGGTATGATCTTCTTCTGTGCTTGCGACAGATCTCATTAACTCCTCCGGCCAGGTATCCAGACGATTGGCATGTTTCTTGTAGAACACAAGCATACCAGCTTGATAGTCTGGATGATCGGTAGTCCCCTCCTTCTCATGCTTCCTCAGCGCATTCCGTACGCTCTCATCCAACCGTTCGATCAAAGAATCCTGAGCCTCTGCCCATAGCTCCATCGAAGCGGGACTGCCAACAAGAACCAGCCGTTTCAGTCCCTCCGGACGACGCTTTGCCGCCCATTCTATACCTAACATTCCGCCCCAGGATGAACCAAGAAGATCAAAATCTTCGGAGATCCCCAGGAATCGGAGAAGGTTTTCGAGTTCGTCCATGAACAACTCTGAAGTCCAGAACTCTTTGGGTTTGCTCGGTAGGTGTGTTGACTGGCCTATTCCGATCTGGTCATAGAATATGACTGGGAGCCCGTATAATTCGTGAAGTTTTGTGTGAGGGAGGATGTAATCATGAGACATTCCGGGTCCCCCGTGCAGAGCCTGGATAGGAATGAACACCAGTTTAAATCAATAATCCTTTGGGTAGTTCAAAGAGGGACTGAACTATCAATGGTCGTTTTCCATTCTTCAGATCACCAACGACTCTGTACCAAGTCTTGAAAGTCTCGCCTCTATAGTGGAAGTTTGCGATACCGGTGACAGTGTCCATGAAAGCCTTTCAGCGCCGGGAGTAAAATGAGCAGGGGTTATAGCTAGCAAAGCTGGCAGGGTTATACATGGCGCGATCGGGGGCCTTGTCTTTGCCATGCCTTTCATTCGGAGAAACCCACGTCAATCAAAGTAGTTTTTAATAAGAGGAAATGAAGAATACAAATTTTGAAAGCTAACGATTCTGACTGACTGAGATCCGACTTTGAAACCGAACAATCAATCAATCAACGCTTGGATGCCTTGTGAAAATGCTGAACCATATGAAATGCTAGGTACGCCAGACGTAAGGTCAATGAAGTGTTGAAGATCAGATGCCTTACACGACGTGATGTTCTGCTTATCTTGCCACCATTCGACACCGCACTCCTCCAGGCTATCAAAATCTGACTGAGAGCACG
Source organism: Collybiopsis confluens (assembly GCA_013368555.1). NCBI lineage: Eukaryota > Fungi > Basidiomycota > Agaricomycetes > Agaricales > Omphalotaceae > Collybiopsis > Collybiopsis confluens. The sequence goes on along the minus strand of JAACJN010000059.1, from coordinate 100,957 downwards.
CGAGCTCGAACGTCAGTACCTCATGCATTGAACATGGCAATCTTCGGGTCCAGTCGATACCCTTAGTGCGGTCGACTACGATATCCGCCAATTTTGCTTTTGTGGGAGGCCGACTGGAAAAAGATAACGACCGAGGATCCAGGTTGGTGTTCGTGTCCAAGCGGTTGAGAGTTAGAGTCAGAGGTTTAGGTGATGGAGAGATGCTCAATGGCAGTGTCGACAAGCTTAGCAGGAGACGAAGCTCGCATATCTCCATAGCATAATCAATGGCCATGAACTGAACTACTGTAGATACCTTGTTATAAGATTAGTGTATAATTGAGTGACGATCTCAACGATGTACTCACGTCTTTCGTAGCTCGCACCTGCCGGTCATCGGGATTGATTGTGCCAATGATACTTTGGTAGCGTCTGCTATCCACCGGGAACACTTTTCGAGGTTCCGAGCGGTCAATTTGTGAAACTAAAATCGGGAAATTGACAAACTGAGCTGGGCTTGGAGGAGATACTCGGGTAATCTGGTCGAACCCAATGAAATGCGACGGTCGGCGTAGTTTAGGAATTTCGGTTTGAGGGAAAGATGAGAGTGACGCGATAGGCTCAGTGCGTCGACTGAAGAGAATACTGGCACTAGTTGCGGCACAGAACATGGATACAAGCACGGGGAGCCATGATAAAAACCAGTTGCGAGGCCCTATGGTCTCTGTTAAATTTTCAACGCTTCCATTGGAGTCGCTGGGAAGCACTGAATAGGGTTTACTAGAGCGGCTGAACATGGTGGTGTGAAGCAAAACGAATAAAATTCGGAGTCTGAAGGTACACAGATTCGGCAGTGCCCGTCCGATGCGTCGGCAATATGAGTCGGGCACGTGGTCCTGCTTTCACTCTCACCCCCGCGAACCCTTGCAGAAATACACGTTCAACATATGCTAATCTATGGCCCGTTTTTTCGCAAACTCTGGTTATAATCTCCGTGATTTCTCTCCGCTTCCTCGTACAACCTAGTCCAGTCCTTGCACCCTAAATCATACCCTCTGGTTTCCAACCCACTTGGCTCCCGGGTAGACTCCAAGCCAAGATCTAATCTGCAAAGCATGGACTGGCGCAAATAATTTAGGCAATGTCGAGCCACTGGCCCCCCATCAATCTGCGTTTCTTCTCCCCGGTATATGCGGTCCATGTACTCTCGACGTAGAATGTCAAGGCACTTGAGTTGATGGAAAAGCGTAACTGTATACTTTTCGACTGATGTATCCGATTCAATATGAACCAGATGGCCGCCACTCGGAATCAGCTGCTCCCATTCCAAGTCATTGTAGGCTGTGCGTTCGAGCTGGTAGTGGACAGTTTCGTCCACCCATTGTACAACTGGTTCGCCGAAGTCGACAGAAAATGTGAGTTTCTGGTCTTGAAAGTGTCTTAAATGTCACTCCTGATCCACATCCGAGGAACAAACTCACCTGATATCTTTGTCCTTCGATAATGATTCCAGGATGCTGTGATTGGTGTAAATATCAAGGCTGCAAGCCCTATTCCAAGGAGCCATCGGAGACTCGGTGATAAGCCCATGGCCATTGCCAAGTCTCAATCGACTGAAGATGGATTTTAAAGCTAAGTATCTGCTTGCCTTCTGAAAATGTCCAATTTTATTCTCCGAACCCCATCCAGGGCCAACACACGCCCATTATTCGTGCCTTTAGGGCAGCCAATATCTCAGATAATCATTGATACGTCAATCCAAGGTCATCCGTCTGCCTCCTGCTTCGATACCCGGATCATATTCGAGGTTATCTGCTGCAGAGTTCAAGCTAGTTCAAGTGCTCAGTTGTGTATGAGAAAAGTGCGTATTTAACGCCCACTCGAGTTCGAGTTTTTCACCCAACCACTCCACATGGCAGACTTTAGTCCGGATGAAACTCCAAGCGAACTCTTCGACGAGAATATGTGGCTTCAAGGTGCCATGATCACGTCTGTGGGGTATGGCGCTGTGCTTACCCTCTATATACTCGCCTTCTATATCCTTGTTTCTCGATTGGACCAATGGAATCGGCGGTCCCATGTCGCACTCCTTGCCTATATTACGGCCCAATTCATCCTTGCCACTCTTTTCCAAGCTGCCAATGCCCGGTTCACCCAATTGGCTTTCATTAATGATCGCAATTTCCCCGGTGGTCCTTCCGGATTTGAAGTCAACATGTTCTTCATCCCAATAGACATGATGGGGAACGCATCGTATATCATTGCAAACTGGCTTGCTGATGGTCTTCTGGTCAGTTTCTTCTATCTGCTGCCCCAAAGGAAGAACCTGCTGATAGCAGATATTAGTTGTGGCGCTGTGCCGTCATTTATGGCAATTGCCGATTTCCGAAATGGATGATAATGGCCTTCCCTTGTCTTATTATGCTTGGCTCCGTAGGTACGCTGATCTTACCGTGTCATTACCGCTCAGATCATTTTTGACTGTTCATCAGTGAGTGGGATCATGTACCTCATTCAAGTCTCCACCGCCTCGCCATTCCTTTCCTCCGCCGCAAACTTTACTATCATCGATAGTTCCGTCTCCTTAGGTCTCAATCTTATCCTGACCATCATGATCGTTGGCCGACTTCTTATCTATCGGCACCGTGTTTCTCGCAACTTTGGGAAGAGTGTCTCGCAAGATACTTACACCGGAATAATTTCTATGCTCGTCGAGTCAGCTGCGCTATATGCTGCGTTTAGCTTGTTCTTCATCATTCCTTTCGCGCTGAATAGCTCGATCGAGAATATCGCGTTCCAAGCTTTGAGTATGGTCCAGGTTGGTTGTATTTTGAGCTCATGATTTAAATTTTGGTACTGACCCCGGCCCCGCGAATAGGTTATCGCACCTTTCTTGATTATTCTCCGTGTTTCGCAGGGCAAAGCCTGGTCTTCTTCTACAGCTCGCCAGCTCACTTTAGTCAAAGAAAGTGGTGCTCCGCCGTCGAGTTACCGTCCATCCCACATCCAGTTTAATTCTCGAGATAACACAAGCACCGTTCAGGCTAGTATTACAGACATCAGCACGAAGAAGATTACGGGTACCTTGACAGCTTCTGATGAGGCTCATGAGATGGTTTAATATTAAAATTTTCGGTCGAGAACTTGCGGTTTACACCGTGACATTCTTTTTTTTAATTATCGCTAAGTGCTTCTGTAATGGAATTTGTGTATCTCTGCCATGTATTAACTACTTTTTTTTACATCAAGTATAATACTTATCCTCGATGTACTGCTCGGAGATTCGGGTCTTCGCCGGAATCTCCCTTCTGGTCCGAAAAAATGAGTGTCAAAGGAGGTGTCAAATGTAAATATACTTTGGCTGTTGCGTCGTTCCTCTTTCAGTCATCAGCATGGGGGTGTACGAACGAGTTTCTCATCTTCGGACTGGGATCCTGACAAGTCTCGCTCTGGTGAATATTGCAATATTAGTAGCTCTCCTCGTAAATACAAGGCGTAAGTCGTTTCTTTCTGTTTTGGTTCCAAAATGGTGTTCTCAGATAAATGATAGAGGCGCACGAGTACACCTACATTGGTGCAGACTATCCTGTCAAGATGCCCCTTCCTCCCATCCAGGGAGTGCAAATGACTCTCTACGAGTCAGTGTATTACTCCTTGAATGGTTCTCAGCCCACAGATCTCGACGAATGGGACACTTTGACCTTACTACCGAAAGGTCTAGGTCGTGTACGCCTAGGTCCTGAAAGCAGGACTTTTGTTCTTACTTACTACCACCAACGCCACTGCCTACGGATGATACAAAACTCGCTCATCGATCAAAACGACCCCGGCAGGTTAACCACTAGCACGCGCGAGCATATGCATCACTGCTTCAACTATCTCCGACAGACTCTTCTGTGTGAAGCTGCGGATTCTCTCGAAAAGGGGGACTTCCTGGAACGTGATTATGAAATGGACCGAATCGGGGATACCCTTGTGTGTAGAGATTGGGAAGCTATCTTTGAGGTCACAGATGAGAATCTGCGAGTATGGAAGGATAGTTCTCATTCAAAATGACGACCGGCCACCGCGTATAACTAAATGTTTTCGGCGAAAAATCGCCAGGTGTACCTAGTACTACTATCTAACTCGCTTCTTGTCCGATAATGATCATTGCATTTCATTTACACGTTGACATTGGGCGCAAGAACACCTTTCGATAGATCGATGTGATACCAGGGACAGATGATCAGATGGATGGTCCAACCACCTGCTCCTTGTTCGGGACAAAGCTCACAGGTAAAGCTCTAGAGGATCGGTACTGACTGTTCGAGCCATTCCGATAAACGCTATAAAGGACTACGAAAGACTTCTTTATGAGTCCCATAGCCAATGAACTTCTTGCTCTACCGCACCATGAAACTCCTTTCTACCCTCATCGCGGTATTTTGGCTGGTGCAAACCACTACTGCATCTCCTGTCTCCGAAATCTTTCACCGCTCGTCATTGTGCACGGAAGAAGACGCCGGCATGGCGGAATTTGACAGGAGGTCTGAGGTAGACGCTCGGCGCGTTCTAGGTAAAAGTTCATTCAGTATCTCCTTCGATGTATGCTAATAAAATTTACAGACTGCAATCTTGGCTCTGGTGTTTGATCAGGACTCTGAATCTGTTTTCCCGAATTCTTTTTTTGGGAATCTGGAGTCAGAATGTATTTTGTCTGTATGACTTGTAATTGCAGTTCCATGAGGTTCCATGAGGTCGGCATCATTGCGTGACTTGAGGAAAGATGGAGCGTCTGTCTGTTTGTGCCTTGTTCGGGACAAACCCCACAGGGCTATGAACCGTGTTTACTGGGTCTGAACCTGTCTGAACGTGCATCAAGGCCAGAAATTTGGCTGATCACAGTGCTTCCGAGTAAAGAAAAGGGTATAAAAGTCGAGGAGTAAACCTCCGCTTTTCCTCCAAGTCCCAAAGCCAATATTTTCACGATGAATATCGTACCCCACCGTATTATGGCACTATTTTTCCCCGCTCTCATTGTGGCGCTTATGCTTATGCAAACTACAACTGCCGTTCCTGTCGACTGCGGGGACAACGACGTTCTGCTATCGCGTGATGGCACGAGCCCTGGGCTAGAGGCTCGGCGCACAGGTAAAGGCTCATTCAATATCTCCGTCCTTTGTTAGATATTGATCAAGTCTCCAGACTGCTCTGGAGTTTAATTGGGACTTTGTATTCAAGTTTGTGAAGGGATGTCAGGTGGCAGGAGGAAAGATCTTATCTGTACAACTTGTACTTGAAGCTCCATAACGTCGGATTCTCGTTACGGTGGTCTTTGATGGCGACTAAGGAGGTGGCGTTGCGCTGTCATTTATATATGGCAATTACCTGAGCCCTTGGCACGTCTGAGCATACGCATCACCCTTCTACCTGCTCTCAACAAGCTTTGGACATGGACAGGGGAGCGCACTTGCGAGAGGTATAGAATTGCACACTGGTAGAGTCAAAAATAAGTCGATCGAATATAGCAAATCTTGCGAAATGGAGGTCAACTTACATTCTAAATCTGCGTTTAATGGTGATAATTTCCGGCAGTTAGGCTTCGGTCCAGCCCTCACAAGTTCCGCTCGTACGATGTAGCGCTGATTCAAATAAAATATTCGGATGAAAACTGCTATAAAAGATCAGAAGTAAACCCTCCTCGTTCCTCTAAGCCATCACAGCCAGTCTTTTTTTTCACGATGACCTTTAAGATCTATCGTATCATCTCCCTCGTTGCGGTACTGTTGCTGGTGAAAACCACGTCCGCACTTCCTGTACCCGATACAGCCGTCTCTTCTCCCACGTGTGAGGACCCAGAGAGAAGCCTGTCGGGAATCGACAGCAGGGCTGAGTTAGGCACTCGGCGCGTAGGTAAAAAAAAAAAACCTGACCATTTCCTGTCCTTTTGTTGAATGTTACTGATCAAAATCATAGACTGTGGCATTTAACCTAAATTCCCCTACCTTGGGACCGGGATATTCTTTACGGGAGGCAGTGACACCTGGAGGATGTGTTTTCTCAATAAACTTTGTAAATAAAATTACTCGCATGTAAGAACGTTCAGAAAATATGTGTGCTTTGGCGAGATCCGAGAAAACGATCGGATGCGAAAGAACATCAATGAGAATTTTGAGGTCTGTTTTTTTGGGGGGAATTGCTCTAACCTTCACCGGGGCTTCAGGGTCGCTCAATGTCAACGATGTCATCCATGATAGTTCGGGTTCTCCCGAAGTCCTTCAATCCTCGGTGCGTATCATCGCTCCTTGTGAGGATACAATAAACATACGCCAGATGTGATGATCCACACCTCGCTTCAAGTATTTCCCGTTTATCGCTTGCCTCTTGAAGGAGCGCTCGAGGAGGAAATTTAAGGCCGATGCCGATACCTCCGATACCGCCGATCTGTCAACACAGCCCTGTGACACATTGGAAAATATGCTGAGAGCCATAATAACGAGCACCCCATCCAAGCGACACAAAAAAGGAGAAAGACAAGCTCCTGGTAGCGAACAAGAAGAAAGAGACCATTCAATATTATCGATTTGGTTCTTCGTATGCTACACAAAAGACTCGACCGGCAAACATCATCTAATTGATAATCTGCCCACGGCCGCCGATATTCTAGTTTCGCAATCAAAACGCCAGCGTTCAATCTTGAGTACACATCCAGGCTAAGGAAAATGGAGGTAAACGTCCCTATTTGCGGACGAGAGATGGAATTTCAAGAGAGCGAGGCCTGCTAAGTCGTCCAGTTTTCGTCACAGCTTGGCGAATAGTCGGTTATCGCGGTATGTGCCTAAAACTCGAGTCCGCCTGAGGAAGGTATATGGAAAGGAGACCCCGAAACCAAATAACTTGTCGTCGTCATAGAGGGACAAGAACTGGAAATTTAGGGGCCATCCGATGGACTAGAAGAGAGAAGATAGCAAGCTAGGAACAGAACTGGAACAGGAGACAGAAGAGGAAAAAGACGCATTTGTGTACCGAGAATCGGTCTTGAAATCTTGATAACTGTCGTCATCACAGAGTATCAGCTCGCATTCGTCGTCAGAGACGTCTTGATTCGGGAAAGTAGAGTTCGTCCTTAGGAGATGTACGAGAATTAGAGTTGGAGAAAGACGCCGGGCGTGAACAATCCGTCTATGGGTCTGAGATTGCCCCCTCCGACTCCTCCGCTTCAGAAAGAACAAAAAATGACTGAGGTTCCGTTTTTGGGCCGGGTGCATCCGGAGATTCGGATTGAAGACAGTCCAAGCCGCATCCGACATCTTCGATGTCAAAGTTTGGTGGTTGGTTGACAAAGTCGGAGTTGGGAGAGAAATTGGAAGCCATAAAAGGAAGGGTATCATGGTCCGAAAAGAATACCATCTCTGTATTCTCTGTTTCCCAATCTGTCTCCCTTGTAATATCGAAATCTACATCCAATACCACATCGTCCACGGCGCGGGGGAAAGGATTTCGAGGGGAGAAGCAAGTAGCGACGCTTGGATAGTTTTGATAGGAAGGCGAAACAGAAACAAGTTGTCGAGGAGAAGAAGGGGCCTGAGAGTCTGTATCCACATTCGCTTCCAAATCCGAGTCCATATTCATAGACTCCTCATATGCATCATCCTGTACCTCCTCCACTGTCCACGGCGTTACCTCTGACTTCGTTTCCCCAGCCCTGCGCCACTCATTTCTAGTCATCGCTTTCGTTGTGTGACCCGCGTCGTCCATATCTATGATGACGTCATCATCATCGTTGTCGGGATCGGAGGACACGTCCGCAACGTCCATGGCCATGAAATCAGCCTCATTCTTCAGATGCTGTTGAATTCGAGCCCATGTACACATCGAGCCCTTCAAAAACATCGCTGTTATCATCGTCAAAGAGCAGACATCCCTCGTGTTCTTCTTCGTGAGGCAGAGAGCTCTCCTCTTCCTCAGAGTCGAAATCGAAGTGAAAATCGGGTTGTGGGAGGAACGAAGGGAGGCGTAGGGTATGCTGTGATGGAATCTCGTCGTACGAGCGAGGTGTGGCGCCTACAACGGTGTCCACATTCACATCTACGTCGGAATCCAGGTTGAGAGAGAAAGAAGTTGAAGGAGGCCTTGACTGGGGCATGACCGTGAACATTTCAAGCGTGGGATATAATGTGCCAAAAAACTAATGGAAGCGGATGGCGACAGCACGCTGGCGGGGACGGGAGCATCGCTATCCATGTCCAGGTCAAGATGCGGGACAGTGTCTGCATCGAAGGCCGCCCCTCCCTCCCTCCTGCTCTCGCTCGCATCTGTGCTGACAGGGTTCCTGCGGTCGACGTCGGCCCTCGGGAGGCCAAAGTTAGAACCAAAGACAGGTTCAAAATCATCGAAGTCTGAGCCCTGTTCATTTGGATGGGGCAGGGGAGTAGAATTAGGATCGGAGAGAGGAGGCGGCGGAGGAGGAGGAGATGCCAGAAGGGGTTGTAGATGCAGCAACGAACGTGATAGTGCAGAAGAACGCGGAGTAGGTACAGGTTCGGGTTCGAATGCGAAAAGAGAACAGGTTCCGGCGTCCTCTCCATCGCTGACGTCATTCAACGCTAAAGGCAGACTAGCGCCAGTGTCAATCCGAGATAATGCCTGGGGTGTATATGTACTCCCGCCAGAGAGAGCGGGACAGGCAGCGATGGCCGATGACGGAGCTGTACTCGAACCAACATAGACGTCGGCATCAGGATCGCGATAGTCCCGCGCGACGACTAGTTCATCGTCATCCTGCGTATCCGCGGTTGTCATAATAAGGTTCGGCGCGGTTATTGGCTATGTTAGGACATGTCGGTCAGTGAAGGGAAGTCGTGGAAGGGGAATGTAGCAGATGTCATGGGAATACCTACTTTGAATCTCGGCCTTTTCATCCCCCTCTTGAAAAGATTTTCCATGGCCAGGAAAAAGGCCGCTTCACTCCCGATATGTATACCGGGCTTGGATTCGCCTGAATCGCCGTGTCCATCGTGTGAAGAGAATTCTCCAGGCTGAAGAAGTGAAGTGAATGAGGCTAAAGAAGAGACATGTGAGGCTTGTTGTTGACGTTTCAAGATCTTCGTTTTTCGTTAGCGAGATGATACCGAAAACGCGGGGATATACCTTTATGAGTCGCCTGAATCTTGCCTGAAAGTCTTGATTAGGCGAGCGTTCAGCCATTTCGTACAGCGATATGAAGAGGTCTTTGAAAAACCGTGTTTCTATATCAAGTTGCTGCAAAGTAATATTTGGGTTATATGCCCGTTCGGGATACGAGGGTCTTACCTGCGAAAGGGCACCAAAAACGAAGGGATATCTCCTGCGCAGAAAATTCGAGTTTTCATATCTGGTCAGAACAAATAAAAACCTTACCGGACAAGCTGGTACGTAACGAAGCGTTTTAAAAGGTCTTCTGCCAGGGTGCGATAAGGAAGAGAGAGACGCGCAGAGAGTAGATGGTCTTCGTCGGAGGGCTCTTTGGTTGTGATCGAGTATTGCAGGTGAATGGCGCGTAACTTGACGCGTACTGGGACAGCTTCATGAACGGGCAGTCGGGTACGATTGACGGTGACGTGCACTACGCTTGATATTCACCTTTTGCACGCGCAATCATAACCCATGAACAGCAACGCACGTTGCAGCTTATCTGATTCATCTTGAACGTACAGATTGGACACGGTATTTAGCCCAAGCTGAGAAGCATTTTCCTTGAGAAATTCGGCAAAGAGAGTTGAGAGCTGGGAATGTCTGAGTGCTTCGGTAGAAAGACGTTTCCGGTTGAACACAGCCGAGATTTGAAAGACGATTACAGAGGCTGGCAGAACGTCCACACTGTCTGGAAAGCGAGATTTCAGAGCTGATATTGAGTCCTTATATTCCAAGCGGTGTACTGTAGCCAAATTGAATATAGTTTTAGGATCTGCTGCGCGTAGCTTGGCTGTACATTCCAATACGGGCATCGATGGCGGTGGTTGGAAGAGAAGCGGTGAATGTTTGAACATTTGAACCCTGAAAAAAAAAAAAAATTGAATTAAAATGCTTACGTCAGAAATCCACAGCACTGGGAACGGCTGACATCCGATTTCAATTTGCGCATCTCTGCCATATTATACGACTGCCTTTGCCTTCTCTTCCGCCATCCAGCGGGTCTCTACTGCGATGGTCAGTGTCTAGCCCTTGACGTGCTGAACGATAAGCTCACATTTTGGTTCTCCCCAGGCCAGTGAGCTCGACCAGAAGATCCAAGATGTCCACAGACATATCCAGACCGAGCGAAAGATCCTGGAGGCTTCTCAACTACTGAGGCAGGCGACGTCCAACCAGGACGTCCTCCGAAGGAATGAGGCAAAGATCAGAGAAACAGAGCGATCTCTGTCTTATTTTGAAGAAACGCTGAGGGAGCTTCAGGCTCGCAAACAGCAGCAGTTCGAGCAAGGTCCTCAGGTAACGTAGACTCAGCATATAATACAGGTCCAGTATCGATTAAAATTACAGGTACCACCCAAGGAAAGCGACGGATTCGGTCGTACAGGCTCAATGGATATGTCTATGAGACGGGTTTCTGACGGGTTTGGCTCGGGATTGCCCCAATCTAAAACCTTCTCCAAATTAGACCTTATCAAAGCCGAGACCCCACTTACTCCTGCCAAAATTTCCAAAATGCTTCACCAGCTCGAGTTCAAACTCCAGGTCGAGATGCAGTACAAAAAGGGCATCGATAAGATGGCGAAACTGTACCAGGCTGACGGCGACAAGAAATCAAGACTGGACGCGGAGAGCAAAAAGGTGGAGAGTGAAAAGAAGATTCAGCTTCTTCAGACTGCTCTTAAACGATACAAGAATTTACACGTTTTAGACGATGTGCTCGGAGAGGAAGAGGAAGAAACCAGTGTGCCATTTTCTCTCTACAGAATATTCTCTTTCTCATACTTTCCTTCAGATGGTCCTGGCATGGACGGCGAACGCAAGGACAACCTTCGAGCAAAACCTCTATCTGGTATTCTTTCGGTCACCGTAAGAGGTGCCAAAGAGTTGGACCACGCACCCATCGTCACTCGATTTCGCTCATCCAAAAACCAAGTTGTTGACACCACCGTATCTGTCAAGGTCGAAGGAACCCAGCTCGCACGATCCCACCCTTCCCGCACAGATCGCTGGAATGAGGACTTTGAAATTACCGTTGACAAGGCTAACGAGGTCGAAATTGCCATCTATGACAAACAGGTCGGCGAAGCCCATGCCGTACCTATCGGTCTATTGTGGGTCCGAATTAGCGACCTTGTAGAAGCCCTTCGTCGACAGAAGGTCTTGATGGAAAATGACCAGGCTCGCTGGGTCACAGCGGGAGCTATGCACGGCGACGGAAGCGGGCATCCAAACTCAGCAGATCTGAACGCCCCCCTCAACTTCGGCGCATCTCCTCCTGGAGCTGACATGGGTGCTCCAGGAGCGATGGGAGGAGTGCCAGGCGGTGGACCGCCTTCAGAGGGCATCGAAGCGTGGTTCGCCGTTGAACCTGCAGGCGCACTTCTTCTCAATCTCAATTTTGGTGAGTTTCATTGATCCGCCCGCCTCTTTCTGTCTCTTACCCGTGGCTTAGTTAAAGAGAACGTTCGCAAGCGTCAACTAGACGCCCCATTGGGCGGTCTAGGCCGTCAAGGTGCCGTTCGTAAACGCAAGGGCGAAGTCCACGAAATGAACGGACACAAATTTATCCAGAAGCAGTTTTATCAGCTTATGCTATGTGCTTTCTGCAGCGACTTTTTGCTCAACGCCACGGGCTATCAATGCGAGGATTGCCGTTATACGTGTCACAAAAAGTGTCATGAGAAGGTGGTAACAAAGTGTATCTCGAAATCCAATACTGGGGTATGTTCTTTGCTCTGCACCCTACTGGGTCCTAACTACCGCCCACTCCTATAGGACGATGAGGCAAAGATCAACCACCGCATTCCTCATCGGTTCGAGCCTCTCACCAACATCGGAGCCAACTGGTGCTGCCACTGCGGGTACATGCTTCCCCTGGGTCGCAAGAACGCACGTAAATGTTCAGAATGCGACATTACCAGTCACGCCAACTGTGCGCACCTCGTTCCTGACTTTTGTGGCATGTCAATGGAGACGGCCAATACGTTGTTATCTGACATGCGGGACATCAAGAAACACCAAGCTCAGCGCCCTCCCCAGTCTGCGATTTCTCAACAGCCGTCGCGACAACAGCAACAATCCCCTCGTTACAGCCCGCCTTCGGATGGTATGGGACACTTAAGACTCACTGGAACCCCAGAGGTAGAGATGGATCCGTTTGGTCGTCAACAGCCCACTCATCCTCTGCCTGCTGGATACCCAGGCCAGCCCTCACTTTATCCCCCGCAACAACAACAACAGCCCCCGCAAGGTCCTCCGCCCGGTGCTAGACCGCCCCACCTGGTGTTGGTGTTGGTGTCGGCGCTGGACGAGGACCTGCTCCACCGCCATCGTATGCGCAAGAATTAGGTCGGATGCAACCAGGTTTGTACGATCAACAGCAACCTGGATATCCTCGTCCACCCGGTCCTCTGTCGTCTGCTTCGCCAAAGATTGGGCTTCCATCAAGCCCGATACAAGCGCGAACGCCTGACCGCACGAGTTCAATCCTGTTCCTCCGCCTGCTGTGTCAATGGGTGGGATGGGCGCCGGTCAACCACAGCAACCGCCGCAGATGCACACCCCACCTCCAGTACAAATGCCGCCACAGCAGCAGCAGCCGCAGCCAATGCCGCCCTATTCTTTACAGCAGCAGCGTCCGCCTGTCAGACAGCAGACCCAGAGACGTAAAGTCGGCTTGGACGATTTCAACTTTTTAGCTGTTCTCGGCAAGGGAAACTTTGGTAAGGTTATGTTGGCGGAGGAGAAGAAGACGAATGGGCTTTATGCGATCAAGGTGTTAAAGAAAGAGTTCATTATTGATAATGATGAAGTTGAGAGGCAAGGCTCCCTTTGTCTCCGTCTCCACTTCTTCGGCATATCTGACTCCGTCTGTTCGTTCCTTACAGCACTCGGTCAGAAAAACGGGTTTTTCTCGCCGCAGCCAAGGAACGCCATCCTTTCTTGCTCGGACTGCATTCGTGTTTCCAGACAGAGACGCGAGTGTACTTCGTCATGGAGTACGTGAGCGGTGGTGATCTGATGTTGCATATTCAGCGAAAACAGTTTTCGCTGAGGCAAGCTAAGTTTTATGCGTCCGAGGTACTTTTAGCATTGGAGTATTTCCATTCGCAGGGCATTATCTATAGGTTGGTCCTTATCCTCGTCTTTCCCCGATATGACTAACTCGCGTTCGTTTGTGTGTGAAATTGCAGAGATCTTAAGTTGGACAATATCTTGCTTACCCTTGATGGACACGTTAAAGTTGCTGATTATGGATTGTGCAAAGAGGAAATGTGGTTTGGGCAGACGACGAGCACGTTCTGTGGTACCCCAGAGTTTATGGCTCCCGAGGTGAGGCCGATTCTATTTTGGAAAGGAAGGTGATCGTTGATGGGTGTCCTCTGGATTCAAAGATCCTCCTTGAGCAACGCTACGGACGCGCGGTGGACTGGTGGGCGTTCGGTGTGCTCACATATGAGATGCTATTAGGACAATCGCCGTTCAGGGGTGACGATGAAGATGAGATATTTGATGCTATCCTAGAGGATGAACCGCTATACCCCATCACGATGCCTCGAGATGCAGTTTCAATTCTACAAAAGGTCGGTCTTTGGTCTTCCTATCTTTGCTCACCAACTAATGTTGCTGTTCCTTTACCAGCTGTTAACTCGTGATCCTAACCGTCGTCTGGGTTCAACCAAGGAGGACGCTGACGAAATCAAGCGACAACCATTTTTCAAGGATGTCAGCTGGGACGACGTCGTCAATAAACGTATCCCTCCTCCCTACTTCCCTACTATCGTAAGAGAATCTACTGTAAATGATTGCCGTTTTTCTGAACTTTCTCTCTTTTCCCCATTCGTAGAATGGCAGCGCCGATACCAGCAACTTTGATGAAGAATTTACGCGTGAGCAGCCGACGCTAACGCCTGTTCACGGGCAGCTGTCTGCTCGTGATCAATCAGAGTTTAATGGGTTTTCGTATGTCGCTTCTTGGGCAGATATATGAATGGATGACTTCTTTCGGACCCTGGCAAAGGGTGAAGATTGTTGCACTGGTGTACAAAAAATACTCTTTTTTTGACAGAGGTGTATGATCCATGATGGTGATAGTAACGATAGTATTGTTCTGATAATTTGTTGTTTGTTCACGAATGTATGAAAAACGAACTGTAACCTTGTCTTTGGAGATGCTTTCTACTCGATTTGCTCATGTTTACTGCTAATTGCTCTTTTCTTCATTTACCATGAGCATTTTTTCTCTCTTTTCACTTCGCAGTTTTATCTCTCTCTCTTTCTTCGTTTGTAAACCCCTAGCTAGTCTTTGTCGTTCGACCTACTACATAGTAATATTATTTTCTTTGTTATCATCTACACTCAGGTGCCGATCATACCAGTCCAGTGCGATACCGCTTTAGCGTCATTTACTTGACGACATGACCGCCAGTACCAGGCAGCCCAGGTGGTCTCTCCTCTATCGTCGTGTCCCCGTCGGGTAAATCGGATTTTTTCATGAGCTCGTGGAAGCTGCGCCACAGCGAGGCAACTGTCTCGTACTCTCTGGTCATCCCGACCACTTCTTCGAGTTTACGGTTAAGACCGTTGGTTGTAGATAGCAGTTCCTCAAACCCCTACTTGATGATCAGAATTATGGCGGATTAAACGATAGAGACATTATACAAACTGAAGTTATTTCTCTCGATAGCTTTTCGCGCTCTTTCTCGAAGAAAGATTCCTCCCCATCTTGTGCCATCATGGAAGCGCGCAGAACAAAGGCTCGGGGAGAAACGGGCCGGAGCTGTATCATGTGAAAGAAAATGTAACCGTGACAGTGACACGGCTCACTTTCTTTCTGTCATCTCCGCAGTCTGGGTTCTCGCTTTTAGAGTTTCTAAGTACTTGGTTTATCAGTACGCCATTTGAGTATCTTTTCTTTTATAAATTCTAAGTTGCATATATATTATAGAATGGAACGTTGTTCTCCTGAAATCTGCCACCTGATTTTTTGCTTCGCCTGTACAGATGGCGGCTACACAGGACGTTCTCTCTCTGCAGTGTCCAGAGACATCCGCTCAATATCGCGACCCATGATGTTCCAGTCCATGTCTATCATAGGCTATAATCAGCTACTGGCCTTTCTTAGTCTTCTAGAGCAGGAAGTAGCACAGCAGCAAGCCGGGGGACCGGCGCATAGACAGATTGTACGCCACGTAGAATACCTGTTCATATCTGCAAATGCTCGGAACACCGCTGTCGACCCTAAAGCGCTGGTGCCAGAATATTCACGCAAAGAACGTGCCTACGAAGCTTTTGAACGCATCTTGCGCATCGTGTCCCGGACGTTGAGAGTCCTACACGTCTTTTTCATTTTTTATCGCACTTTCCTGCTACTACCGCTGGGTCTTCCTGTACTCCAAGAATTATCGCTGCATGGACCGGTCGATTGTCTGAATACAAACGGAGAAGTATCAACATTTCCCTCACTTCGCCATCTACATATAACATCCCCATTCCCTCTGCGGCACCTCACTGGAAAACTAGCTCATATTGCCCCGGGGCTTAGGCATTTTCGCTTAAGCGCTCCGGATCACAATGAGCAGTTTCTTGTGGAACTCCAGACCATCCTGGGCGAGTTGAGTGTCGAGGAGGGTGCAGGGGTAGATCCGGATTCCGGGGAGCGAACATGCCTCTTTATCCATTGCCCGGGGAGACCCTCCGACAATTGGATGGATCTATTGAGTATCTATCAACGGCAGATGCTCGCGCTTCATCGCCTAGCGGAGGAGTACAAGGTCTCAGTGCGATTACTGCCGCCTTTAAGATACAGTGTGGTTCGAACGGTCTGTATCCAAGATGCAGAAGCAGCCTGGGTGGAAAGCGTTACTGGAAGAAGTTGGTGGTCTCCAGATTATCTCGTTTCTAACGATGTTTATGTCGTGGGTCGGCATACCCATAGTTCTGCTTGATTTGTTCCTTTTTTCGTAGCTAGTAATACCGGATACGCTTGGGCCTGTTTTTTTTTTTAAACGCACACTGCTATGTATTTCAATTGCTGTTAATAGTAACACGACGAGGTTAATATCATCTCATTACCGCGAGGCAAATGAATCTGCGAGCCTAGGCAGGCTAGGCAGGCAGCGATATCCCTTGATCTTCCACTGGAGGTGAAGCTCCATTTCCAACCATTATCGCAGCTCCTTCACTTGTAACATCGTCTACCGTAACAAAAATAAATGCTGATATCAAGTTTTAGTCATATCCTCTAGATAAACCACCACGAATTATGAATTCGGACGCACCTGGGCCTGGAGGATAGACACGATTGTTTGGAGGGGTCGTAACTGTCAGCGATTTCTCATCTTTGGAAAGTTCTGCCTCCATGAACACAAGGCGGGAACTGGAATGGAAAGCGTGGGATGAGAACCCGAGGTCCATGAGCGCCACTGAGAAGTTGACGGGACGGATTCAGAAAAGGGAACGAAGAACGAGATTAAAAAAAAGTTGTAAGGTATTACTTCTTACCCTTAATGTCTCCCGTATCCAAACCCTTTGGAATGTCGATCTCAAAAGTAACCTTGTCGTTGAACGCAACCTTTTCAGGGATACCTTTCAGTGTGGGGCGCTGGACGGACATGTAAGGTGGATTAAGGAATTGAACTCGGAAATCTCTGTGAGTAAATATATATATAGAGAGAGATAGTCAGTGGGCGGTTTTTTTGAGGGGAAAAACCGAATAGTGCTCAACACTATTAGTACTGACGTGTTGAATATTTCACTTCCGTTAGTAACTACACCTCCGTGGGGATTTGATCCAGCCAGAAAGATGTTTCTGTAACAAAATAACGCGTGAAAAATAGATTTAAAAAAACATGGTATAAACACCTTACCCGCTTGGTGTAAGAGTGACTCCAGAGTGATATAAACGCGCAATATCAGTTGTCGGTAGACCCTCGCTGCTGAATCTACTCCCAAGTGCATCATCTGGAGTGTACAAAACCGGTGTAAAGCTATATGGTTAAAGTGAGTCAGTGTTTTCTCCGATGAAGATCCAGAAATTAACTTCGCACGCTGGATGATCACAGTTCGAGCCATCGGTGGTATTTGTGTCCGCAACTGCGCCATAGGCAGCATATCCACTTTTACCACCGTTGATGATAAGAACTTGGCCGTTAGGCAACAATATCATCTCTGGCATCATACGACCGACAGGCATCTTCTCAACGATCCATCCTTTTTCAATGCCTTCGGGTGTCAGGGTCATTCGAGTACATTGGTCAGATGCCGGGTTTTGACTTGAAAGGTCCAAAGGTTGTATAGAATCGCTGGTGTTGCTTCCACCACAAACTAGCATCTCGGGGATGTACTCGGGCGGTGACAGCGGAAGAAGAGTAGCTGTACCGTCCTTGGGATTTGTGACGTGGACTCCATTAGGTAGAGGAGGTAGCATAGTCTCTGTCTGAGCTTCCACATCGTAAATCATGGACACGTTGTTTGCTACGACAAAGACTTTGCCGTCGGGGAGGGCAAAACCACTGGGAAGAAGGGTAAGTTTTTCTCATTCAAGACATTATGTCATCTGGGACCGACCGAGGAAAAAGATTTGAGGGCATAGACTGCTCTAAAAAAGGAGAGGGCCTTGTCTGCCCGTTGTCTTTGGGAGGGAAGAACTCAAACGTGTTTTCTGGATCGGTGTTGTAGAATGGCACAATTACATGGGTGCCTCCTAGGATCATCTACCGAGTAATCTGCATCATACATATAGCAAATAACAGAGCTATACACACAAGTGAGCCGTCAAAAATCCTCAAGGACGATGGGTACCAGCGGTTTGCAGCCAGATGAAGTGTAGACGGGTCTTCAAACAAAGTACAACTACGCCCTGTTGGATCAGCACAGGGCTCAAAGATTCGAATTCCCTGTCTTCCATCGCCGTCAGGTGCGATGGTGACATTTGGCGGGAATTCGACTGCTGTTCCACCTACGCTGACCTAGGTTTAATCAGTTACATTTTCGACCTGCATTCGCACAATTGGAAGTTTACCATAGTTCCATTGCTAAGGAATGAACCAGACGCACAAAAAGTGTCGGTAATTGCATTGACCGCAGACCCAGTATTAGTCTCGAGATTCCAGAGTTCAACCCAAGCCTGATGTCCGTCAATTTGCAGAGGATCTCCTAACACTCTGTCAAACATTAAGATCAACGTCGGAGAAACTACGATTGCCTGAGAGGCGGTGATCCCTGTTGTACCATTCCGAACAAAGTTCCATTCACCCTTCGGTTTGGGTGTGGAAGCAGAGAATATGGACAGAGCTAACGAAGCAAAGAACAGCGAGAAGGTGAGAATCCGCATCCTGAGATTGGAGCCTTGGAAATAAAATCACTGACATACCCAGAATTTATACACCGCTCGCTACGCGTGCAAAGAATTTTGTTCGCTCTGTGAGGAAAAATGGTTAATTTAGGCCTGTATCTTGCAGCTCCGATTCATGAGTTAAATCAGCTGAACCTACATTCGGCTGCTCCCATACCGGATATGTGCCTCGGAGCCTCTGACATCCATGGAATTAGCTAAAATTAAACAGTTTGACCGCCGCCGCCACTTGAGCTTTCACAGAGATGGAGTAGCTTCAATACAACTTCACGCACCTGCATGCTTGGTTGACGAATAGAAGCTCCCTTATCATATCTCTCGGTCCAGACTCGCCATATTTGGCAAGCTCACGTGCAACTCGCCTCAACCTAGCGGGAGAACTCCTTATCTGTAAAGGTTTGTATCACGTTTAGAGGATCAGGAGGACAGTAACTCTGAGGGCACCTTTCACCAACTCTCAGATAAGACTTAAATACCACAGTAGAGATATTGCATTGAGTCGACGTGAAGGCTCCAGATTTCAGCTCGTTACAAAAATTTGAGTCATCGTCGATTATGGGCTTATGGGCTTATAAAACGGAGTCAGAGGAATATGTACAGTTAAAGACTGCTGAATTATATGGGATCATTGTTGTATACAAACTTTCGCTTTACATTGACAGTCATTTGGAAGTTATGGCGCATACAAGGGGCCAAAATATGATGCCAGGAGATCCATTAAATGGTTTGGGCCTCATAAATATTTTCAGGAGCTTGTGTGCTTGTTGCCAGCGAGATGCCGAAAAGGAGTGGAATTTTGATCACAATGGGATGACCGTGTTAGACAACATTTCTTTGTAGTATCAAAGTGAATAAAATTTCTAGAGTTTTAAAGATTGTTATTTCAGCTTCTCCTTTATATTATGAGCATTTTCCTCTGCCCATGCTTTCGGTGAATATGCACTGATGAACCAAAATCAGTGAATTACAGCTTTGCCGTACGGTCTTTGACTGCACGTCACATGATCTGATCGTTTCTCTGCTTTGCTCGCCTCGCCTCGCTTAACTTCATTTCATCACTCTCTACTATCGTATCATAATGAGCACCGTCTCTCCTCCTATTTCCGTCGTTTTCGAGAGCGATGCTAGCCTGATACCATGACAGACAACACTGTATATCACTTCTTGGCCATAGTCATGTCGATCTATCTCAGGGATACATACGGGATTCAGCCGAAGGCCACCCAAACGAATACACGCGCTTTCAAATCCTCGAAGGAAGAGATGAGCGCATTCATGGAAAGTGGCTTCAGAAGGCAGGGAAGAATTAAAAAATCTAGACTTGATGCCGCCGAATGTATACGTGGTTTGCAGACGTGAGTGAAGCGTGGAGCTACATCACTTGGAGAATACTGATGCAGGTTACATACAGGTGATAAACGGTCCTTACCCCAGGATAGCCGAGCGAGTCCATGTTTCCTGCTCGCAGAGGGCAAAAAAACCTTCTCTGGGGGCGATATCACCACCAACAACATTCATAAGGTTCCCGCCCAAACCCTCAACCTGGGGCAACTCGAAGCTGCTTTTAAGGACATTTTTGAGAAGGAACGCGCTATCTTCCTGAAGAAGTAAGTTTCTTCCTGCTATTCTTTCATTCGTAATTAAGATTATGGTGTAGGAATCGGCGCAGCCTACGTCGAAAGTCCCTTGGGCACGCAAGTTCTTCCAATCCAGATCGAGGGCCTACCAAGCAGTCATGGGCTTGAAAGCATAACCATGCACGTTTTCTTCACGTCGTTCCGGTTAGATTTAGCCTAGGCATCTCGCAAGCATTCTAAGGCTCTTGGCGGTATTCCCTACCCCCAAATAGACGTACACTGGGACACTGGTACGTCGTATTTTCGTGTTACTGGTTGCTGTACACTTATTATGGTTCAGCTCTTCCGCCGTTTGGCTACATCAGCTCATTGTACTGCTCCGGATCCAGAACTTCAAAGTGGATTGAAGGAATGTGTCTCTCTCCTTCAAAATGTTCCGACCGTCAGGTCGTTCACCGGAGCCTCTCAGTCATTCACAATCAATCATGCAAATCCCGCTCGAGGTCGAGGCAGCGGTAAGGGGAGGCAATCAGGGCAGAGCTTATGCCCCGTCGTCCTTTGGTCTCAACAAACGAAAAGATTTCGACTCCGGTGGAAGCTCACGGCCCGAGAAACGAACCCAAATGGAGGAGAGAGAGAGGTCCGGGTGGGAGGAGGAGAGGACGTCGACCAGATCCTCAGGTTCTGTCAGTATATGTTTGAGAGTTCTAAGGTAACGCTCAAATTTCCGCTGTACGAAATTTGTGGCGAAGAGGATTGACGAATATGAAAGGAATATTTACAGGTTTCTCAATTCGCTCGAGGGATCCGGCCGCTTTATTCTCCAGCCTCTCAATAATACCGATAACTTCAGCCTCAACGGATGCTCGATGTCCGACATCTTCTATATTTTTTCCCACTGGGTCTCTGTAGCCGATATTCTTGACTATTCCGTAACCGATAAACTGGCCAACTATTTCTCTTTTTCCTGTCTGGATCTTGCGTCCGGACTTGACCTTCTTTACAATAATTGTGTTGCCCATCTGGATGTCAAACCCGAGAACCTGGTCGTGAATCAAGATCATCATTGAAGCTTCAATTTAGCTACGCAAGTGACCAGCAATGAATCTCGCTTTTACGGGGAACAATGGGTTATGTAGCTCCTGAGATGTTGAGCTTGAAGCCATATCTTCCATTCAAAGCGGATACGTATTCGTGCGGTAAAGTTTTTCTTAATTTCGGCGCGCATATGAGCGATAGAGACGGCGATCTGGTGCAGGGATTTGGGAGGTGGTTTTCGCATGGTGATCCAGCATCCAGGCCTGATCCCAAGCAGTTCGAGAAATGTATCTCCACCGCGTTTTCTGCTTCTCGATGGTCGCCATCGGTGGTCAGCACCTTGAACTCCACAGGTATATAAACTTTTTTTTTCATCTTATCTTGGTTTTGTTCATTGATGTATTAGCATATCTTCTAGATAAATCACCCCGAATCATAAATTGGGACGCACCTGGGCCTGCAAGATAGACCCGATTGTTTGGAGGACAAGCCGGGTTAGGGGGGCGAGCCGAATATTTCACAAATGGCCTGCGGCCGAATATCAAACGTACTTACTGAGCGCACCGAGCGCAACTCAAGAAGCAGGCCAGCAACCTGCGGCGGGATCTTCAAAGAAGAACTGGAGCGTAGACGCGGACTATATTATTATGGTTATTAGCTAGGCAGCTCCAGAAGGGTCCGTGCAAGTATCTAATCAGGGTCCATGGTGATTGCCTACAGTCAACTACCTAGATATTTTAATAGGGATGTGATATATGGAATGGCCAGAAGACATACATATTGGTTCATCATCGCTTTGGGCTCCGTGTAGCGCTATCAGCTCGGTTTGGGCCAAACGGTTTGCTTTATTCCTGCGTGAGATCTGTTGTAGAGGCCAGTGAATGTGCTGGGTACATCTCTAGCCTCTACCCAAGCTTCGTTCTGGTCCTTCATCATCAAGAGTTTCTGCTGGACTGTGTAGTGCAACACGCTCTGCAGATACTCTAGACAGTCTCCACTTTCTTCGTACGGAAGATGAGTGATCTTGATCTTCGTTTTGAGATTCGTGAAATAATCCCTCATCTCCTTCTCCGTCCTGAAATGGGCCTTGAGATCGAGATTCAGGAGCTTGTACTCCTTGGCTTTGTCAAAGTCGAATATTTCGGGCACCAGCGGTTTGGTGGGACGCTTGTTGTGTTTGTCCGGAAAGGTTTCTTTGGTGATAGCATGAACACCGTGAAACACCTTGTCCGTGGGGACCATGAAAACCAACGCCCAATGCTGCTCCCAATCCGAAGCATCGTCCTCCAGATTCAGGTTAATCCAAAGTTTGATTGGTACGTCGATCCCGCTGCTGTCACGGTATACCAGCTGGGTAGAGTTTTCCCGAAAGGCTGTAGGAAAGGGAAAAATTTGCGGTAGGAGGAAGCTTCCTAGGAAGAAGTAGACGGCGAGGAATGAAACCATACGATGACTATGCGAAGCTTTCAAAAAAAATTATCAATCGCAAAAGCAAAAACGATAGGAATATGCTCACGGGCACTGAAATGATCTCATCCAGCGACGAAGGAATTCTTTGTTGAACTTGACCAGCAAGTCCTTTGATGTGCGCACAAAGATTAGCGAACAAGGTATGTTAAACAGTACAGGAGGAACATACCGAAATAAGGTCGGAATGTGAACACCACCAGTATATATGGCGGAAAAAAAGATTCAGGTACAGGCTGAAAAATTAACGCCCGACTCCATGTTGTACATTTGAAACGACATTTGAAACGATATAGCACTACGTATTAAAAGGAGTCTGGGATTCACTAAACAGTCAAAAGTGGATAAAAGTACCAGTACTTGATTCGTAGTAGTTTGAGACAAAAGCAAGAGGATAGATACAGTAAACGAATTTCCGTCCCAAAAAGAAAAAAAAAATAGAGAACGAACCAAAGGCAAATGAATAAAAACAAGAACATGAGCTAATGGAAGGAAATTATCGCAAAATCCCCCCCGCCTTCTGTCATAGAAAGCCACTCTCCTGCAACAGCCTGGCCATTTTCTCGTCCTCTCTCTCTCTCGGCTCCCTATCCAAGCTCATCTGCCAGAACCGATCACGATCAGTATCCTCAAAGGCGCCCAAGGATTCTTCAATGTAGTCCGAATGGCGGAACAATTTGCAAATTATAGGAATGCGCCTGCCATCGTTTGATATCAGAAATGACCTCGGAAGCCATTTGTCGTTTTTTGAAGTTGACCATCCCATCGGACAGGAGATCCTTGTTCCCGTCTTGAATGAATTGCAGGGTAGAGAGGAATACGCCTGTACATAGACGCGGTCAATAAATTTGTCCTTTCCTGATATAAAAGACCATTCACCAATAAAAGGTACACATGGTGGGACCACAGACGCAAGCATTGACCGATACTTGAGGAAATTCTTATTCGAATCCAATGTCACTTCGCAGGCCCCGAATTGGGCCATATGGCGCTGCGACACTTGCTCCCAGGTTCGCTTGAGTCGTCGAATGGGAGGAGTATTGAGACCAGAGACAATGGCTATCATAGAGGAGAAATTGTTCAACGTCCGACACCGCTGAATGGAGAATAAGTCTAGAGCAAAAGGGACAAGTAGCACGGCACGTACGTCGGCGACCAGGATAAGATGCTTCACAGCTGCGGCCCTTTTTTTAGAGTCTTCCTTGGTCAGCACACTCTCTGCGACCCAGTCCGCAATTCGATTACTCGTTTGAATGACGAAGGCAATGTTGTCCATGGCACCCGCCTCCCCCTTATCGCCCTTTGACCCTTCCCTGGCACGCTGCAAACACTCCATCGGACGAATCTTCTGATACAGAGAGGACTCGAACAGAGTCAGTTGTCTGGCAAGTTCCAGAGGGTCGATGTCAGTCAATTTAAGCTTCTTGTTTCCCCCGATGGAGGGGAAGGTAGCGGAGGTGAGTGATATTCCTTTAGGAAGGATAGGTATGGGCGCAGTTTGAGCAGCTTTGACAACTAATCGCTTTGTTTCACCGGACTTTTGCTAAATTAGGAGAAATAATGAGAACCACGAAAAGCTTGTATGTATCGAGGCGTGGAAGCTTACCACTCGCTCCACCAGTGTTAGCAGCGGTCGGGACGCGCCGACCAGTGCAACATCTTCTGACGTCACAAACTGTTGCATTCGATCGAGAATATATAAATCCTCTTTCTCGAGAATGTCTTCGTCGGTAAGCATGGACTTGAAAGTGTTAATGACCCTGGAGATTCCGATAGGATAATAAGCTGGGAGACATTTAAAAAGGAAAAGGGAATTCGCTTACCGGAACTGAACAATATTCTTCTTCTTGGACGTCCACTGCCGTAACTCAAGCACCGATAGCCCCGAGGGAGGTTGGATTCTAAATCGGTGCACGAGAAGATCGAAAAGTCCGTCGAGAGTTGTGAAGGACTTGAACGTCATAAGAAAGGCCTTGGTGAAATTCGGGTCTATAGATAGTCAGCACCTCGTACAGAAATTATTCTAAACTTCACCCACCAGTCTGGTCGTGTGCCGTTAACCTTTCCACCAACGCTTGCACAGTTCCACCTTTCACACTCTTGTCTGAATCGATAACAATATCCTTCTCTTGCCCGCCTTCACCTTGATTCGGTAAGAGGAACCACGGAGGTGCTTCCTCTCCAAGGATTTTAGCGACTTTGCTGGATATCTTGGGTTTCCCCCCGGCGGGTTTCACAGGCGTGTTTGGTTTCGGGGTAAGAGCATCGCCTCCGTTCACATCAATATCGAACCTGTCTTCCTCTTCCTCCTCTCCTTCCAGCTCGAACCCATCTTCACCCTCGCTTGCGGAACTTGCCATCCCATACGACCCTGGTTCACTCTCACTACCATATCCCTGTCTCCCCATTTCCCGATAGGTTTTCCCTACACCAACGCCTGTTCCGTTCCGCTGGTTAAATTGAGGTGCATTATTCGCCTTATTGGGTGTCGAGGGTTTAACACCGGCGGCAGATCGCAGTGGTGCAGGTGAGGCCGAAAATGATTGCTGCAACAAAACGTTCGAAGGTTCCATATGAGAGACCTTCAATTAGAGAAGAGAGGTCACTTACCGTATTCCGCTGAATCTGAGGCGCAGGCACCCCATACACATCAGGACTCTGAGGGCCCTGATACCGATTCGGCTCTATACGCAGAGGTCGCTGAGGTCGAGCAAATGCATCTTCGAGACCCAGCTCGTCGTCTGGTGCTCCGTCTGGGGGGGAGGGTATAAACAACCAAAATCAACAAGAAGAGGAGAATGAGGAGAAACTCACCTATAGAGGATGACATACCAAACTCTGGTTGCAACTCCGCAGGTAAGTCATATTCATGCCCAAACCCAGCTGGAGCGCGCAACACGGAGCTCGGCCTATCCCCACTGAAGCCAAATCCAACAAACATACTCGACCGCACCAAACTTCTCCTGCTGACTTCCCTACTAAACCTGACCCCACCCTCCCACTCCTTTATCCCAACCGTATCTTTCTGCTCCGCACCGATAGTCAACAGCCTCTCCATCTTCTGCACGACCACTGCAGAGTTGGCTTTGAGGCTGGTACATAGGATGTTGATCATGTCCATGCAAATATCTCGATCATGATGTAGAGAAGTAAAGTGATCAGGGGAATGCGCGATGGATGAGATGGATGAGAGAGGGTCCATCCGTAAGAGCTGAACGTGATCGAAGAGTGAAGTGGCGTCATCGAAAAGGGACTGTACCGCAGCTTCGAATGAGCGAAGCAGAGTACGAGCGGCAAGTAAAGCCCGAGTATACGCCTCGTTGATCGTCATAGTAGAATGCCCATTCATACTACTAGATACGATCGTCGACTCGTCCGTTGTGTTCGAAACACTCGACAAAGAGGATAAACCAACCGAGCTCAGCGTGGTCGACGAGGCCGTTATACTTGATATCGAAGAAGAAGCAGCCACCGTCTCGACCGAATTATGTCCCAAGCTCGAGTTCGAACTCTGCGGCGGTGGCGGCGTATCGATAACCACACTGTCAGCCACATCGACATCTGCAATGAGATCAAGTACTGTTTGTACCTGAGCCACAACATCTCTCCCAAACGAGTGAATTTGCTGGGCAGCAGCCGCACTAGACTCATGATCCTGCAGCAATTGAGAGCTCCGCCCAACTCCGTCCGGGGAGCTCACAGCCAATGCCAACATACCCAATAACACGTCGAGCCTTGTGATAGATGCAGCAACTTCGGAGATGACATCGGGAGACAGTGGTTTCGTAGCAGCTTTAACCTCCGCATCCGGCTCAAACGAAACCCACCCGAACCCGCTCCAGCCACTGGAAGCGCCAGCACCCGGTAACCCAAGTCCTAAATTTCTAGCATCCAAGGCCCCTTTTAGTCGTTTTCTCCCGAGCTGTTGGAATTCCCGTGGCTGCAAGGGGGAGAGAGAAGGTAAGGGGGAGAAAGAAAAAGAAAGAAAAAAAAAATTGAATAGAAAAATGTCAGAATCATTTTTACTTTATACGAAAAAGGTGAGATAATAATTTACCTGTGTTTGTTGAGCTCTCGACAGTTTCTGTACCTCCCCCGTAAACGCCGCAACGGCCTTATCGAGTTCTTCCGCATCTGAACTAATCCTTCCCGCCGTATCACTCGGCGAGACCGTCCCAGCATCATACGTGATCGCTCGGGCAGACAAAACCAATCTGCTCAGCGTCGCAGTAACTTTTCTCTGAGCAGGCTTCAGTGGCGCATTCGGATGTGATGAATGTGAATGTGAACGATCGTGCGTGCGGGAGGAAGAACTTTGATGTGAGGATGACGGTTTTGAGGGGAATGGGGGTATGTAGCCTTTGGGGAGAACAGTGGAAGGGATGCTGATCGTCGGGACCGCCGACACATACAGCAAGTTTCGAACGGATTCGACAACTTGAGAAATGAGCTCGTCGATACCCTCCATGGCGAGTAAGGCATGGTGATCTCGTTCATCATATTCGCCCTCGGATAAATGAGGATCCTGACGAAGCCTTTGCACAATGGTTTGGATGGCACCTCTGGCAGTAGCTGCAAGCTCTAGCGGTGACTCTGGCGATGGAGGCAAAAGTGCTTGTTGCAAGGAATTGGCAATGATTTCGGCAGAAGTCAACTGTAAGGCATGATTTTGGTGAGAGATACTGACTGCAGTTGCAGTAGTGGCCGAGATGCTATGAGCATGACCACGGCGCCGGGGACTGTCAGTCATTTCCATCGGATGAATGTCCGAGGTATCAGAGTAAACACTGGTCGGACGGGGATTCGAACTCGCTGTCCTACCCGCCGGAGGAACAGCTGTCGTAGGGGTCGTTGGCTGCGTACCCTCCGGTCGTGTCCACTGCTGGGATCCATCGAGCTTGTTGAAATAATAATAAGACATCCCATCGTCGGCCAGCCTGCGGACCCAAGGCTCAGGGGTACCTGTCCGTCTCGGAACACCAAAACCACCCGCACTCGGATCTGCAGCAGCGCTTCCAGGTCCCAAGGACAGATGGCTGCTACTGAGATTACCGAGCTGGTTCAGATGATTCAACTGGTCACCACCGAAACCTCGAGAGTGAGCAATGTTCAAGTCATTATCTGAAGAAATTTCTTCGTCGGGGTCTGTAGGAAGATCGCGCGATTGTTCGCCAGTTTTAGTATTAACATAGAATATCTTGAGAGGGGGTAGGGGAGAGAATATGAGTTGCGAGTCATGCAAAACATGTTTTCTGGAGACGTACCTGTCCGTTGGGCGCTACCTGAGGCATCCAAAAATCGCTTGCACTAGAGGGGGCATTGGCAGTATTAAGGTGATTGTTTTCTATCGCGTTCGAAAGCCAAAGTTCTGCATCCTCCGCGCCCGATGACGAAGATGATGCCATCAAGGCCTGGCTCATATCAACGACCGACTGCCTGTTGGCGAAGGGAGAGGCGACAGCCGTCGAAGTGCTCGCCGCGGGGACCTGACCCTGCCCATCGGCTCCCAGCTGACTCTGATTCTGTGAACCATACCGTTCCTCAAACTCCCTCTCCGCCTCTTCCTCGCTGATAAGAGTCACATAATTACTCGGAAACCAACCCCTCTCGTCATTCAAGAGCCCATCCCACCAGCCAGATGGTTGTTGAGTCAGAACCTCGATGATGTCCCCGGTCTGAAATGATAAAGCAGAAGTGTCCTGCGCAACGTAGTCGTACTTTGCCCGGCAAAAAAGGGCGGGGTAGAGGGAAGCGGTGTCGTTGTCGTCTGCGAGGGAAGGCGAGTCGTAGTCAGAAGATCTGGCACCGTTTTCCGCATGAGCCTGATACATGGAAGAGAGTGAAGAGGATGAAGAGGAGGTTGATGACGATGCTAGCATTTGGCCGCCGCCGATATCAAACATTCTATGCGAGTTTCCGTTGGTCCCTGCGACATTGTAGGCTGCCGCCGCCGTTACTGTGGCCATACCCAAATCCGACTAGCGAAAAAAAACGAGACGTCTGCTGCTGCGTATATCCAAGCCCAAATCCGCAAAAACTTCCTCCAAGAATATGAATCCAAGAAAAAGAGGGCCGAGTGGAGGTCCGAGATTGAATGTGAGATGATAGTCCGGGTTGAAGGACTGAAAAAAGGTGGCAATAGAGCCAGAGGATACGCTCAGGTACCCCGGCTTTCTCGCTGATGATTTATTAATCCAGAAGACCTGGCTGCCTGTGCTTTGAAAATTCTACAACCTGGGCAGTAGCAACTGAGATTGAGACCGTACCGCTTCTTAATTCAGTGATTTACATAAGCATATGACCACTTTCGAGTGTCACATGGTCACTCTCGTCACGCTTTTTTCTTAAATTTTAATTTTAAATAATCAAAAACAGATGGACATTGGACGTCGGACATTGGACACAGGAACCAAGTTTTCCAGTCGGTACGTAGTTATCTCTACCTGCATCATTCTCCGCTGCAGATCTGTTCCAACACCCTCCCAAACTCGGTTTTTTTCGGCTTAACGGATCGCTGGCGACCCTGAACCTGATCCTTGCCACGTCTAACCGAATCAAAAAAAAATATAATCAGCAACTTCTCCGAATAAACTTTATTATCCAGGCGCGAGGCCCACTCTGGTCTACTGCACGCGGAACCACAATCAACCCTCGCTGCTCGCACAGGTACCGTGGATTCAAGTGACTGAGCCGGAATTGGCACGAAGAATGTTCAGGACCCAAGCATCCGGAGTAGATGTCAAACGGTTCCCGATAATTATTTTAACTGGAATACATTCAGTTTCGACGCCCTCCAAGTACTGTGATATTTTATTTTATTTTTCCAAAGTCCCACAAATGGCGAGCCATCATCATGATCATCATTGCACGCGCGCCTTGATGAATAGTCGCGAAGGACTACTTGTATCATAAAACGGGAAACGGGAGTATGAACAGCGCCTCCCCAGATTTGCATTTGGAAGACCAAGCGATCTAACTGAGTGACTGGTAGGCTTCCGATTTTTTCCGTGAACGGTGTTGCTAACCCTGACGCTGGTTCAGGTCCAGCCTATGTACTTGGACCATTCATCTCCACGTCACATCAAGTCCTAATCAGAAGAATGCTAGGGCGGGAGATGGTCGATGCACATTTACAGTAAGTTATTACTCACTGAATGACAGCTCCAGCAGGAGGAACCGGCGATACTCACTCCCCCGGCCCTTCTCAAAATGAAGTCGGAAAATTCATGCTTCTGGCATAGCCCCTCCATCGCCTGGCCACACCAAAAACACCTGTCCCTGTCTTTGTACTCTACACCTTTCTTTGAACCTTCAAGACGCAAAGTTTGGCCTGAAACATTCTATGCATCTCCACAACGCTCTTGAATTCGACAAATACATTAGAAGAACAAACCATTCAACGTTCGTTCGAATACCCGCCGCTGACAGGATAGGGCTCTCAAGAACGCTCCGGCCCTGCAAAGGAAAAAAAAAAAAAAAGGAGTCCCCAATCGAGAAGGCAGGACGGAAGATTCATTACACGGCATGGTCCAAGAGTTGAACGCCAGAAATGTATCGCACACCTTCTTCTCCTTCTCCAGCTTCTCCTCCTCTTCCTCATCACCATCATCATCCTAGCGTCCCTCACCAAACCTCTTTCCAAATCTTGCTCTGGAAAATCTCTCCGCTTCTGAATCCGCTACCCTGTCTCGTTTCTTCTCCTCAAATTGAACGTGCCAATGGCAAACTCTTGGAGGGTCCGATTTTCCGTGTCACTGTTCAAATGCCTGTCAACCTATGTCGATCAAGGTTCGTTGAGCAAAACTCTGGATTGATACTATAAACCACTAGTCTACGACCTGACTCTGAACCTCTTAAGCCCTTCATTCCTCCAAGTTTTCTCACGTGGGAACAATCTGTCCGCAACGGAGGGGAACGTCTGTGGCACTGACAGTCAGCAGAACAATCAGTTTCCCTATTACCGGCTGAGTGCTGAGAGAACAAATCTGTGCGTGGCTTTTTATGTGAAACCCATAGCCATCGCCGATATGCCCGCTAACAACTACTATGAAGCGCCCGTATCTTGTATCTATCACACCTTTATTAGACGCTTCAAACAGACAGATCACCGAGCTCCCCGAGAGCAAATGGCTGAATCCCTATAGGCCCTAAGATTACGATGATCAAACATTCGATGAAACTTGAACTTTTGGGGTATTACTTATGTGGAGACCTTACCCTGCTCAGTCGGCATCTCACCTCCTTGGTATACCAACAACGCCACGCCGACGCCGTATGCGCAGCGCGTACCATATCCCCAGTAAGTATCCTCCAGGCCGTTTGCCACATGGACCGTGTTTGCGTATTCAGTTTCAGCGAATACTGATAGGCAGCGTGACAAGTGATTACCCTCTTATAAAAACCCTCGCAACAGCGCAACCAAACTCCGAGTCCACGATCGAGTCACTCCCCCCCCCCCCCCCATGAGTGGCCATACCCAAAGGACTGTTCCAAACAGGCTGAAAAGTATATCATCCGTGACACGGTCTGGGGCTGGATCAATTTCCATTCTCCCAATTGGTGCTACACCCGTTACTAATAGCTGGATGGGTTCAATAAGTGAGTTATCTCGTGTGCAAATAAATAACGTATTTCACCTTGTGCAGTTCAACCGTCATTCGATCAATATTTCGCCTCTGATGCCAGTCAATCCAACTTATCGAGTGTAACACCCCCACAACGACAACTTGAACCTCGTCTCAAATCCTATGGGTCCTCATCGACATCGTCCACCATCTTCTCAGAAACCCAATTCGCATATATCTCCTCAGTCGGTGGGTTTTCCGTATTGATAATGATAACACCGTTGCCGGAAAACGTTAATCCTGGATTCTCTCTAGATACAGACTCGAACGACGATGAACCTTCAGTGCCGGCATCGCCAGAGTCACCCACCTGGGGGTACTCTGCTGATAACAGAGAAGCCCTTTCTCAAAGCTCCCGCGCGATAGCAGATACAATCAGGCTGACCGCCCTGTATGCCGATTCATATCGAAAAGTTGGGTCATGAGGCAAGACAAGCAAGACATTTTCGTCGTCGTGTCGTGGTGCCGCGTGCCGACGCGCAATTGGGCAAATGAGTAAGCGATCAAACTTGATCACGTTGCGTTTGGCAGCGGGGCGCCGGCGTCCCTACACAGACCATCTTAATTAGAGAGTTGTACTTGCGATTGTAACAACATACATAATTCTGAACGACACGAAACTTTGCCGAGTTCAAGTTACTTTGACAATTCCCAACTTTTGTTCAAAATATCCTGGATGACTAAGATGATCCGCCTATTTTAAATACGTACAGCCCCCCTCCTTTCTTTCCCAATTCTCATTATCTGTAAAAAGGATGTCTGATATACATGACGATGGACTAGACGTAGCGAGGAAGAAGCGCAGGCTACGGAACGCCTGCGACGAGTGTCGCAAACGCAAGGTCAAATGTTAACCCAAACTTTTCCTCGAGACCGAGACAATCTATAGTCTAACGCAAGATCTTTTGCGTCCATTTAGGTGATAGCGCAATCAGGATCGGCAATTCCTGCTCAAACTGCCTTGCTTTCAGTGTTGATTGTACGCACACGATGGTATCAAAGGTAAGGGGAAACGGGAATATCATAGATTGTCTATTTCAGGATCTCATTGCCCCCATGATCTCTTTCTGCTTAGAGGCGAAGTCCTCGCTCGTGAGTTTCTTTTTTTTTTTCTTTGACTTTCCACCAATAGGGGGGAACCCCAGCTACCCTTACTCAACGCTTACGCAGGCCTCCTGGTGAACGATCGATTCGAGAGACGGTGGACGCGATTTTATCTACCAGACATCCTTTTCGAATTCCTCGAGATGAAACAGAAGTTAGACGGATGCTAGTCGACCTCGCGACCTTCATTGACTATCTCGAAGAGGATAATGCTCGACTACGAGAACAGTATTCAGCCACGTCCCAAGCTGCGGTCCCGAACACGGGTCCAATCCAGAAATCCATGACTCCTGTTACACCTTCCGATTCCTCCCGACCGTCAGACACCTACTCAATTGACGATTTGACAGAGGACATCCGGTCGTTCGAATTCGATAACACCGGCTCCCGCTTCTTTGGGACCTCCTCAAGTAACAACTTTGTGAAAACGGCTTTCGACCTCAAAAAGGAATACGCTAGAAATGCTAACCTCGGCAAGGAGACATGGGTTGTACGCCGACGACCCGAGTTTTGGACTGTCTTCCCCGTCAGTTTTATCTCCTCTCGTTCTATCTCTCAAACTATGTGGCCTAATCTCAAAACTTTTTCAGTGGCAAACCCAGATTTCGAAACTTCCAGCTCTGGAATTTCCTCCCGATGATCTTTTACATCAACTGATCGAATACTATCTCTACCACATGAACCACATCCTCCCATTCTTTGATCGTTCCACTTTCACTCGTTCCGTAGCGGAAGGTCTCCATCTCCGAAATAGAAGTTTCGGAAATCTCGTTCTCGCAGTATGTGCCGTCGGTGCTCGGTTTTCGAACGATCCGCGAGTTTTCGAGGAGGGTATTCCCTCGGAACATTCGATTGGATGGAAATGGATCAGGCAAATTCAGCCTCTGCACCAAACTTTTATCGACCCGCCTTCGATCTACGATATTCAAACGTTTTTGGTTCGTTTCCGGACAGTTTCGCCGTTTTCCAAACGGCCACCCCCCCTTAGTTATGTTTTTCTGACTTTTTTTTTTTTTTTTTTTTTTTTTTTTTTTTTTTTTTTTTTTTTTTCATTTTAGGTGTACAGTTCGTTCATGGCTTGCACATCCACTCCTGAACTCTGCTGGATCCTCGTATCCGTTGGCGTCCGACTGCTCCAAGATGTTGGCGCCCATCGTAAAAATCAGGGAAACTCGAAGCCTACAGCCGAGACTGAATCGTGGAAACGTGCTTTTTGGTACATGTATATAATTGATATCTTTGCGAGCACTTTCCTAGGTCGACCGCGGTGTCTGTCGCAAAGCGAGTGAGAGTCTTTTGTGTTTTTTTTTTCTCTTCCATCTCAGTCCACTTCTTCTTTCTCCCCCTCCCTTTTTTTTTTTGTTCGCAAGCTTTGACGCAGACTTGCCGGTAGAATGCGACGAAGAATTCTGGGAACACCAAGGTTCCGAGATGGTTTTTCGTCAGCCTCCTGGAAAACCTTCAACGATGACATATTGGGTATGTTTCATCAAGTTGATGCACATTTTGGGCAGAGTGTTGCAAACGGTCGTAAGAACCAAGTTTATATCGATTGTTGTCTCCTTTAGAACTGACGGATAAGCTCTAGTACGCTATTGATCAGCCAGATGTGTGGTCCGCGATGGGGCTATCAAAGCTCGAGTGGAACGAAAAGATAGTGGCCGATCTGGATTCATCTTTGAATGAATGGACCGATAGCATTCCTGAGTACTGTGAGTGGATGGGGTCATCTCTATCCCCCCCTTTAAGTTATCGTGAACTTACGTGGCTCTGATCCCAGTGAAATGGGACCCAAACCGAGAAGACAGGGAGCACTTTACTCAGTCGGCGATGCTCTACCTGTCCTATTACCTCGTCCAGATACTCGTTCATAGACATTTTATTCCGGGCCCAGGTGAAAACTCGGTATTAAGCTTCCCGTCATTGGCGATTTGCGCCAACGCCGCTCGCTCCTGCTTGCATGTGCTGGAAGTCCAAGACCAGAGACATGCCCGCATGTTTATATTCCCCAATGTCTCTGTGAGGGTTCCTTCTCTTCCCAAACTGCCCCTCCCCCCCCCCTCTCTCCAACTGACGTTCCCTTAAGCTGGCACTGTTCAATTCGGTGATCGTGCTGCTCGTAAATACGTGGCGAGGCAGGCATTCCCAGGGACTTTCATCACGCGCAGATGTCAACAATGAACTGGATCTCATTTACCGAAGCGTTGAAATGCTTGAACAGGATGAAAGCAGGTTAAATTTAACTCTTTCCGTCACAAATTCACGCAATTCTCTCACACCGATCTTAAACAGATGGCAATCGGCAGGAAGAATGAGGTGAGAAGAAAAAAAAACCCCCCATGTCGGCTCGTCTCGTTTTTAGATATTAAAGGTCCCCCTTATCTGCCATTATAGGGATGTCTTGAAGATAGTTTTATCGCATCACCACGAACTAAGCCATAAAATATCTTTGAAACGTCGTCGAGAATCTGGTGCGTATGGTGATGACGACGACGACGACGACGATGGGCCCTCACCAACCGTGTCGAAAACGACCGAGGGTCAGCGACGAATGAACAGGAACAATCGTTCATTCGGTGGCGTCCAGGACTTTGTACAAAACTCACCATTCCCTCCGACTACCGCGGCGCCCAATCTACCTCTACACACTAAGGAACTCGGAAGTTTTCCTATATCCGATTCTTTTGACTTGTTGAGCTGGGTGAGCCTGGACGGCTCAAGCTCAAGCTCTGTCCCGCCGATCTCTCCTTTGGATGAACCTCAGTTTTCTCAGGTGAATCAGCTTCCCTATCCTGAAGGCTACGGACTCGGAGGTATGTCTCAACATTTGACATTTGACGATACCCGAGATAATGGGTACGTTCTCTCTCTCTCTCTCTCTCGCTCCCCCCCCCTCTCTCTCTCTCTCTTTTTCCTCTTGACGAATGTGAAGATTGACAATCGATTCTCTTTATCAGCGATTGGTCTTCATACATGACAAACATTGACGAGGTCCTCCAGTCGGTGAATTACAGAATCTAGCCCTAGCCTGGATAGTTAAACGAAAGACGCGATATTTCCTTTTTTTTTTTTTTTTTTTTTTTTTTTTTTTTGTGTTCCATCATACATTTAAAAAAATCACTCAACCCCAGCTCAGGCGCAACGTTTCAAAAAATCAATTATGTAAAAAAACCAATTCGAACGCCAGCCCCCTTTAACTTACCCTTTTAACTTACCACGTAATTGATGTCTGTATGGTATGGTATGGTATGTAAACCACTAAGTTACAGCTGTAATAATAAGTAATGGAGATTCCTATAAAGTAAAAATACGGAACAACTACTCCACTTATGTGAAAAATCCGAGGTCATGAAAATTTTGAGTTGCTAAAATATTGCAATATATTGAATAATGAAAGTTTGAAACAAGAATTTTTGCTTTTGCGACCTTGCAGCCTTGCTCGCTCGGCTTTTTAAATAGATAAATAAACTTGATTGCGGTCAAAATTTTGGCTGGGGAAAAGCGGGCACAAGCCAGGCAAAGCCGAAACTGAACAGAATTATGATGAGTTCCGAGGAGCAATTCGAACGGAAAAGGGGGGGGATCAGAAATGACAGAAAATACAAATGACCAAAGGTGGGAACGCGCGGTCGCGAGAGAGAGTGCTCAATCAAAGATGAGCTCTTCTGACGGAAGCCTCCGAGTCAGCATGTTCTCGTTGTAAAACGCCAAACTTCCACTTTCAACATAGGAAAAAACCTAGTTCAAACGTCAAAATAAAATAAAAACAAAGGACTCAAGATACATTAAACATATCCCAAACAGGACTAAGCCCCTCCCGAACTCTCCATCGTACACCATCCCCCAACCACCTCCTCACCCGAGCGATATCCTGATCCCTTTGCTTATTCGCAATTCCCTCTAGTCCCTTGCTCCCTCCCCCACCTTCCTTTGCCTCTCCGCCATCCGTATCCAATACATCCACATTCCCGTCCACCCCCCATAGCGCACACACACTCCATCCAACAACCATTAACCCAGGCGGTCTCTGCCCTCCGACTTCCGTACTCTCCATCGCACTCTCCACGTCCCCAAGCGTACTCTCAACCACTCGCTGATCAGCCATCGACGCTCGTTCAATGATCGCTATCGGGAGATACGACGGATAGCTAGAGCATTGCTCTGGAGGAGGATCCTGTCCACCCTGATTGCTATCATAGACGGGGTCCATTCCTCTACCCGTTCCTGTTCCTCCTCCCATCCCCGTCCCGCCTGTTCCCCTCCCCAACAAAGCCCCGACAACGCCACTCAACCTCGCAACACCCATTAACACAACCACCGTCCGTCCCCGCTCATACAAAGGCATCCGCAGCTCCTTCCCACCCTTTCCAACCGGAGTAGTCACAATGAAAGACGTGGCTACTCCCCGTTGGGTACAGGGGATATCAAACATCGTTGGTGCTGCAAGGGCGGAGGAGACACCGGGAATGACTAGGGTCGGTGGGAGTGGGAGTAGGGGGGCAGGTGATGGTGAAGTAGCAGAGGGTGACGGTGACGGCGGAGAGAGTGGTGGATTCCGAAAGTACAAAACTTCCTCTCCGAACCTTCCGTATATAGATGGATCGCCCTGTTTCAGCTATAATGGGCCAGAGAATAAATACATTAAATATCGAACTTTTTGAGAGAGAGGGGAAAACACCCACCCGAACGACACATTTTCCCTTCCTAGCTTCATATACAGCCCTCTCCATCATCTCCTCTTGTGCCCGATCTGCATTGCCAGGAAACTTTCTGGCGATAACCACTTCCACCGTTTTCGGAATCAACGCTAGCACAGGTGCAGGAACTAGCTTGTCTGCTAGGACTATATCCGCCAACTTTGTCAACGCATAATGAGCGGCAATCGTGAGGAGAGAGGGATGGCCTGGTCCTGAACCTATGAGGAAGATCTGGCCTGGTTTGGTCTGGAGCAGCGGTGAGGTTTGAAGAGAGTGGATGGATGTCGGTGGTAATAAAAGTGGGAGGGGTGATCCAGGGTTTGGAACGGAAGTGATACCAGAATTCGTGTTGGCGCTTGTCCCAGATAGCGAACGTTCCAGACACTCCCCCTTGTCACCATCTTCCAAATACCTTCTCATCTCTTCCTCCGTCATCGCCGCGAGCTTCTCCAAAGGCCAATACTCGCTGATCTGAGCAATCCACTTCATTCTCCGTCGAGTCCGTTCGAGTACAGATTCTGCCTCTGACGGATCTGACACCTCTGTTTCAGTGGAAGGGGACGGAGAAGTGCGAGCCAGCGGTCGTTGTGCGACAGGCAAGTTCGGTGTCGATGGAGTATCGGTGTCTGCACACGGGTCCACATCTTCCTCTTCTTTTTCCAAGTCTTCTGTCTGAGCTTCCAATCCCCTGCTTATATCCTTGTTCATATCTCTTTCCTTCGCCAGTGTTCTCATCCTCCCCACGTTCCCAACTGCACAGCCGATATCTCTCGGTAGCCGAGCAACAATCTCTCGTTTTATACGGCCTGCGAGGCGACATCCTTGGCCATTGGTGGTGATAGCGACCTGGAGCCAGCCTCCGTTACCGCCACCGCTTTGACTCGAGAAAGACAAGGACTCAGAATTCGGGCGATCCGAAAACCGAAACGTAGTAGAGAACGAAAAATCGCATAAATTTGGATAATCCGTCGTATTGACAAGGATATTCTTTGAGCGACAGAGATTATAGATTTGAGTTGCTGAAGCTCTAGATCGTCTTTTGGTGGATAGAGAGAGCAATGTGTCCGTGACACAGAGGAATTTCGGTTGGAGGGGGGTGATGGTAAGGTAATGCTCTAGTACTGGCGCGTCCTCGCTGGTTGGTTTTAGTAAAGAGTCCAAGTCGACCCAACCGATTTGGTTGTTGGTTACCCTCCACCGAATTTCTTCGCATGCGTTCTGCAGACCTCCTTTGCCGAGAACAATAACAGAAGCATCGGCTTCTAGGGCAGCAAAAGCACGTTGGGCAGCGAGCGGGCCTGAGCCAAGGATGAGGAAGGGCGGGCTGGCCTGCCACTGGCTGCGGAATGAAAAGGATAATAACAACGAAGCTCCGGATTTGGGTGATGTGAATCCTCCAGTAGCGGACGCCATCGAAAGAAAGGTCAAGATGGACGGCTCTCCGCAGAAGTTTTCTTCAATCGCTGAAAAAACATGATCAAGGTGTAATTATGAGCAATTTCGGCCGTTGGGAACGGGTGGTCACACATCACGTGCAGTAGGCTGGTCCCGACCTCCGGCTCGGAATCCGGGACCTCCATGAATCATGACAACCGGCCAGAGACGTCGATTCCTTCACAGGCACCGCCTAGAACTCCGAGCAAGAAGCGCAGACTGCGAAATACATGCGATGAGTGTCGCAAGCGCAAGATTAAATGTAAGCAATTGGACATTTCGTTTGTATCCTGCAAACCTTGAGAGGGCACAAATACTATACTCTACGTAGGTGATAGTGCCATCAAGACTGGGAATGTTTGTTCAAATTGCGTTGCTTGGAACGTTCAATGTACCCACACGATAAAATGAAGGCTCAATTGGCCTATATACGAATCTCATACCGATTCCTTTCGATTGCAGAGACGCGGCCCTCATGCGTAAGTTCTATTCCTGTTGTTGATCGGTTTCTACCATTTAATGGTCTTGTCATTAGCAACGCCAATGAAAACTTCCTCAAAGAACGAACCAGTGCGATATTATCTAAGATAATTCCCTTTCAGGTTCCTCGAGACGAGTTAGAAGCTAAACAAATCCTGGTCGATCTCGCGAGCCGTATAGAATATTTAGAAGAAGAAATCGCTAAGTTGAGACAAGTCCCTCCGTGGACCTTACCAGTTATGATATCCGGGCCTAACACAGGTCCAATCGACGATGACACCCACACCCACCTGGTTCTTTGTGGCGGGCGTCAGACAACTATTCGGTTGAGAATTTGACGAAAGATTTCAGATCGTTGGAGTTTGATGACAGCGGAACACGTTGGTTTGAAACTTCTTCAGCCAACACCCTAGCCAAAGGTATCAAGAAAGAATACACTGCTGATGACAACGGCGAATTGGATTCAAGTTCGCACCATTCACGTAAATGACCTGAATTTTGGTCCATTTCACCT
Organism: Collybiopsis confluens; assembly: GCA_013368555.1. NCBI lineage: Eukaryota > Fungi > Basidiomycota > Agaricomycetes > Agaricales > Omphalotaceae > Collybiopsis > Collybiopsis confluens. The sequence goes on along the minus strand of JAACJN010000059.1, from coordinate 61,532 downwards.
GTACGAAGTCTTCCGTTCCTCATGCATAAAATCCTTATTTTACAAATATTTTGGAGCCGATCCGACCGTCTGGAGCAGTTTTGCCGTCAATTTTGATGGAACAACAGCAACAGCAATGACTCTTATCCCTCATCCACCTCAAGTTCGAATTCCTTCCTATGGACTCCAAACAACGAACTACCCAACTTGTCTCCTGCTCCTGCTCCTCCTGCTCCTGCTCCTGGTCCCCTTAACCCTCCGAACACGATACACTTTCCTCAAGATGATAACATCCTCGATAACCGAGATAACCAGAGTAAAAAGCAAAAAAAAAAAAAAAAAAAAAAACCCCCGTTCTTCGGGTCAAAGCTTTTTTATTTTATTTGATCAGAGTTATCACCGTAAAAAAACTCTTTAACTTTTACAGTAATTAACAACCTCCTTCCCCCTTCCTCCCATAATTCCGCCACCGCCTCTCCTCTCCAGTGACTCGGATTGGGACACATACATGGCAAGCATCGACGAGGTCCTTCATTCCTTCAATTATAGGATCTAGAGTAAGTAAAGCTTGAAAGTGATACGGATACGTTAATTTACTAACGTAGTGTACCATTCAAGCCCGGGCTCAGGATTTTACCCTCTCCATTAACAGTATACATTGAGCTCACTTATTACTGCCAGTATAGCGATTCGAAAAATGGATTTGATTTTATGCAAAAGTAAAAAAAAGAGAAAAAAAGAGTTGTATACAGTATACATATCTATTGTACATGTATGTTACGAAGAACAAAAATCTTGGTTAAAAAAAAAAAAAAAAAAAAAAACACACACACAAAACAATTGCATCTAAAAACGAATACCAAAAACCCAGTCCAATGATGTACATAACAAATAACGCAACATACAAAAAAAAAAAGAAAAGAAAAGAACGGTCGAAAGAAAGTTTCAAATCCTCACTAAAATCATATCCACGTGTCTAACGTCTAACCCCTCACTCCTCCCAAAAAAAACACCCTCCTCAATCCATCTTCCAAATCAGCAACCAAGTCCTCCCCATCCTCAACACCAACCGAAAGCCTAACCAAACCATCCGTAATTCCAAGCTTCTCCCTCTCCACACGGGGTATCCCAGCATGTGTCATCTGAGCTGGTACCTCCGAAAGAGACTCTACACCTCCCAACGACTCAGCGAGCGTGAAGAGGTGAAGGGACGATAGGAATTCGGATGTCATTTGGGATAAGGAGGATTGGAGGGATGAGGTGGACGACGATGGAGATGGAGATGGAGATGGAGACGAAGATGAAGACGAAGATGAAGCTGGCGAACGGAGTCGGATAGAAACCATCCCTGAATAAGGGAACGGCGGATACTCCGGATCGAAATCCCCCTCGTCCGATTGGGCAGCAGAAGCAGAAGGCAAACTATCAATCCACCTCCTCGCATGCGGACTCAAATTCTTCTTCGCAACAATATACCTCCTCCTCGCCCTCTCCACAACTTTTTCATTCCCATCCTTAGGAAGGGGAACATACCCAGGATAGATAACTTCTTCAACCCACTCTTTCCATTCAGGTCGTCCCAACGCACGAGCGACTTTGATAGCGTTTTCTCCGTGGGTACGCATTCGGAGATGCAACGTTTTTAGACCGCGTTGGGCGAGCCATGAATCGAACGAGGAAGGAATAGCTCCGGAGGCGTTTTGGAGGAATCGAAGTCTGTCGACGAGGGATGTGGTATTAGGATTGGCAGATTGTGCGTGTTGTGCGGGGAGGATAAGGGCTCCCATGACAACATCTGAGTGACCATTGATGTATTTGGTTAGAGAATGTAAAACGATGTCTGCTCCGAGAAGAAGGGGTGATGTGTAATAGGGAGAGGAAAAGGTATTGTCGACTAGAAGGAGGGGACGCTGAGATGATGATGATGATGACGATGAGAATTCAGAGTCTAGGATATCAGATATCCTCTGAATGTCTATGACTCTCAATGTAGGATTCGTCGGACTTTCTACCCAGATGATTTTCGTGTTGGAGTGAGCTCTAAGTGTTTCTATGAACGTTCGATAGCCTACGCTTCCTTCGGATAGGTCTTCGAGGTCAAGGAAGGAAGTAGTAATGCCTTGAGTGCTAGAAGCGACACGGGACATGTACCTTTCAAAGCAAAGAAAAAATGAGCCGAGAATATTCCAAAACGAAAGGAAAAGAGTCTTGGGTACCTGAAAGTGCCTCCGTAGACATCGTTCACGCTGATAATATGAGCGCCGGTCTTGTCTCCTGTTCCATCTAGATCTATCGTCAAACTCTGGATGACGGTCGCAGTCGTCGCACTGCCAGAAGCGAACGCGAGGGCGTGCGCACCGCCACCTTCTATTGAGGCCAGCGTTTTCTCTAGGGCGTCACGATTGGGATTAGAGGAGCGAGAGTATTCGAAACCCTGGCGTCGAGTGAGCTTAAAGGTAATGAAGAGCAGAGGTTTTGTTTATTTTTTTTTACCTTGTGGTTTCCGACACCGTCTTGCTTGTACGTCGTACTGAGACTGATGGCCGGTATCACGGCGCCAGTTTCGTTGCTGGCTTCTGAACCGATATGAATGGCGCGAGTACCGAAGCCCAATGGCGAGTGAGGGGTTTTCAGGCTGCCGCCATTGGTGCCGCCATTGGTATGGCCATTAGTGTGGCCGTTTGTATGTACCGCGCCATGAGTTCCATTGATGAGGGTCATAGCTTCGTTTGATAGCTACCAAGTCGGCGATGGAGTTTTGGGGAAAGGAGAGAAAACGTTTCGGCCTTTTATAATCCATGGCAAAGCGAAGGAAATAAAAGGGGGTGAGGATGAGATGACGAATTATCGCGTGCGCATGATCCGTTTTGGGGCTGACTAGCGCTGACTGATCAGATGACGAAGCATCAACCAACTGTTGTCAGCCACAATGTTCCATGGGCCATGCCTGCCAACGCGCGCCGCAACATTATAGGCTTTCACATTATTATAGGCTTTCACATTCTCAGGTTCCAAGAGAACTCAGGTTCCAAGAGAAAGGCGACGGACCTTATCCATTTAGAATCCCCCAGGTAAAGTAAAACTTTCCAAAAGTTGGACCTGCCGTACCATGTGGGCCACAGAAAGGAAAATACGTATATGGCTATGGAGTGGAAAAATCGTATTTACTTTGATAGTACATGCAGTTTAAAAGATTAATTTCAAGCGAGTGAACTGAAATGCGTAACATACTTACCGTGACGTTGACAGAACATACGTGTACGTGGTCCTCTTAATAACCTCCCGACGTATGAATTAAAAGCACGCCATTCTTGGTATACTTACCCCCGACGACATAATACCGATTTTCAATGCGAAAGGAACAGGTGCTCCGTATTGATGACGAGAACGATCCATTTTCCTTTCCTTTTCGTTTATTCTATTTTTTAAGGTTTTGAACCAGAACTAGCGAGAAGTTAAGGATGGGCCCGGCCGCGGGTCTCGTGGAAGGATAAATACGTGCAAAGATAACTTTGTTATTGAGTACAACCGTAATCCGTTCGACAAGGAGCGTAATCGCCCTCCGTTCGATCTGTCGTGTCTAGCCGGTTATAGTATGTACTATGTATACTAGTGATACGCATATGGATCGCAGTGAACCAGTTCGGTAGCGAAGAAACCAGTAAGCATAAGTAGGGTGGGAGATGGAGCGAGCACGATCATGGGAGGAACATTGACAAAACTGGCGAGGATGAGGATCGACGAAATAAAATAAAAACTTCTCCTTCGGAGCATACCCAGCACGAAGGGTGACGGAAAGAAGGACTCTACGCTGCATCAGTGTACTGTCAATGTACTCGAGAGTATGCGGGATACAAGGAGACAGCGCTGTACCGTTCAAGAACTTATGAGTAATAAACCCCGAGAATTTTCAGTAAGATACCGATAGGCAGGCTCGACTCGAAAGCTAGCTCAAACCAAGTACAGCCTGCTATGCGAGTCAACTGGGAAAAAGCTCCCTGAGCTCCTGTGTGATCTTGGCAGGCGACCTATTGAATCCTCTGTATGTAGGGGTATTCTCGGTGCTTTGGAGGAGTCAAGTGGCAGACTCAGGCTACTACGCTGTGGTAAACCCTTATATTTAAGCCCAATGAAGGAATCGGGAAAGAAGGGGAGAGGCGGGGTGGGCGATGATTTATTTGTATAAAATCAGAACTTTGGAGGAACCTTCCTTTCGGACGTCGACGAATTTATCCTTGCTGGGTCCAAGTGGACATAGCATAGTACTAGTAAGTAAGAACTTCTGGCAAAAAGATTCTGTCTGATGAGGATAGTTCACAGAGGAGGAAAAAGCAGATGGGAAGCCTGACGAACGAACGTCCTGTCATTTTGAACAGTGGCGAAGTCACGGTCACGTGATGACTAAACTTATTGTACTTTTCAAAAATAATGACGTGCAAAAACAAAAAAAAAAACCTTTTGCACGGCACCACATCTTCATAACATTCACCTTTCCCTCCAAATAACATAGAGTAACCGTCGACTAGGCCTGTTAACTCTCTGGATGAGGATACCATATTGAAAATACAGAACCTACTACATTCAAATCTTTTCAAACCATAGTTTTCGATGCCGCTTCAATTCATCGTGTACATTGAAAGTTTTTTTTTTCGCACGTCATTATTTTTGAAAATTACAATAAATAGAACTTGACCAGGAACCTACACTCGACTTGAACATTTTTTTGCTCAGAACTCGAAAAATTGTACCGTAGCACCGCACTGAACACAGATTACGCTAATACAGCTTCATCTTACCCTGAATCCCCTTCTCCAGATCACCCTTTCAATACTCGTTTCCATTCGTATCCTTCAAAACCCCCTCGATTTTACCCGTCTTCTCATTCCTGGTAATATACCCCTTCAGAGCATCTTGACCAGCCTGGAATAACAGTCTGACAGCCGAATGTTTCACATCGGAGATTTTTACCTCTTCATGTTTCGACGGCGCTTGCGAAACGTGTACATCGAGGCCGTTTAGGAATGGGAATTGGACCTTGGCTCCTTGGATGAAGACTTGGAAGGCGCTATCCATTGTTTTGACGAATGTTACGCAGGATTCAGGTACTGCGATCGGGCAAACAAAGTCTACCTCGACTTTTGAGAATGTTGGCGCGGTTGGATAGGCAGTGGGTGGTGACGTGACGGTTGTGTTTTTGTTTGGGAGCAGGAGGGCAGAGTCTAAACCCGAACCTGAATTGTCGTGGTTTAGGTCGATGTGCGACTTATTTCTGAGGGAAGGGTTGTACTCCTCAACCGCCCGAGAACGGTGTGCGTCATGCTGAACGTGAGTCTGAAGTAGTAGAGGCTGTAGTAAGATTATGGAATTCTTGGAATACAACATACTCTACTCACGGTCGGCGTGTTCCACTTCGACAGGGAGCCCATTCACTCGGTTGAATCCGATAGAAGTAAGGCCGCCGATGACGAGGATAGACGAGTTCTAAATGCGCATATCAAGTTGTACAATGGGAGTGACAAGAATGAAAAAAAAGGACCAGTCCGTTGAGCTTGGAGAACGGTATGACTTGGCCAGCCAGTCGGCGGAGGAGGAAGGAAGGAAAGAAATCGATGGGCATGGATATCTAAAAGTTCCCGATGCGAAAATTGTGAAACTGGACAGGCCGAAGTGAAAAACCAATGAACCTATGTAGGTTCACGCGTCACGCATTACCCTCCTTATAATATGAAATTCGCGCAAACGTGACACGTGATCGTGGGTTGCCACTGAAAAATTAATTTGTCTCAAATCCGTCTCTTTGTCCAATTTCCGTCATCATGCCTCAACAGCCCAACAGCCCCAGGAAAAACCGCCTGAACTTGCCGCAGCCGATGACCAGGTGGAACTCATCCAAGCTGAAACTTCTACTGGGAGTCGCAAACATGAACTGGACGACAAAGTTCAAGAAGAAGAAGCCGCTCAAATCCAACCTCGACCCCGCAAACGTGCAAAGAGGAACCACGGAGTCGCCAAGAATACTCATCGCATACCTCAGCAACACCGAAAGGTTAAAGGAAAGCTCGGATTGCTGGAAAGACTAGCAAAGGATATGCCGCTAGACATAATCTTCGAGGTAAGCATCGTCTCGCCGATAAAAAAAACCTTTTTGGGTACACTACGCCCTCTAGGTATTTGGTCACCTTGACCCAGGTGATCTCCTACGACTCTCTCGAACATCTAAAGATCTTCGCCAAATTCTTATGAGCAAATCGTCGGAATTGATTTGGCGTATCGCTCGGGACAACGTTCCGGAACTTCCTGCTCGACCTGAAGACTTGAATGAGCCTCAATACGCGCGACTGATGTATGATTATTCGTGCTATGTGAGTTACAGGCAACGTTCATCTCGTTCTGTTCTAATGAGAGATCTCAGAGGTGTGACCGCAAGATGCGTGGAGTCGATGGTATTCTCTGGATATTTCGTTCCAGATGTTGCAAAAACTGTGTCATGCATGTGTACGTTTTTTGGTCCTGTCGATCCTGTGCGATGTTTTGCTAATTTGTAAACTATTCCTAGACATACTTTGTACTTCGATGAGGAATACATGGCAGACCAGCCCGTAGCCTATCGAGGCAACATCAACGTTCTTCCATCTGAAAGGTACTCTATGGATAGTTCGTCGGCATATCTATTGGCCATGTGTTTCTCTCTGAACTGCAGTATTAGCTCGATCGATCTCTATAATCGGGAGCCATGAAATTGGTGCAAAGATGAAAGCGGAGTTTGAAGCTCTCAAGACCGAAGATGAGCAGCTGGTTTGGATGGACCGCAAAGCGCAAGAGCAGATGGCTACTCGACAGGTATGAGATTTATAGCCGCGCATGACGGGATTTTTGCTCCTTTTCGCCTCGGTCTGTAGCACGCCTCTCTCTGCCGTCAGTGGATCCAATCCAGGTTGGATCACCGTGCCGACGAACTGGATGCTATACGCAAGCAAAGAAAGACCGAGTGCGTGCTTGTTCATCATGTTTCATTCTCGGCTCTGTCTCGGCTCTGATTCTGCCATCCGCTACAGCATTCTCGACCGACTAGAACAAATCGGATGGCGCGAGGAAGCAGAGCTCATGAACCAATTTACTTACAATGCCGAGTTTTCCAACCACAAATTAGTAAAGCAGTCGAGGAAATTGACAAATTATGGTATGCGCTCTCAACGATAATGTTGTATTGACTCTTAACGACGTTCAGGCTGGAATAATATCAAGGACAAGTTGGTCGAATTTCTGTCAAAACACAAGACGGACCGATTGGCTGCAGAGCGACGTTCCGCTCTACTCTCCCGCTACACTGCGTTTCGCTCAGAATATAGTCAAATCCTTCAGAGTCGGACGTCCGACGACTTTTCCCAACGGAGGGGGATATTTTCGAGAACCATCTCCTTCAAGACCTAATTTGGGAAACACCGTTCAATGAAAACATACCTTCCGAACGTTTTGAAACCAAGCTGCAGGAGATTCTCCCAGGCATCCTCAATGAATGGAGACCTGCCGCAACCCATGAGCTCGTCGCGATAATGCAAAAATCTGTTCCTGGCGCCACTATTTCTGACTTGCCCCTCGCCACATCGGTTTTTACTTGCACTATCTGTTCCAACAAATTGCATTTCCCTCAGATGTTTTACCATTCCAGCTGCAGGCGGACGATGCTGCCGCAGCATCGCGACGGCGAACAGATTCGAGTATATCCTTGCCCTCCCGGTCCATGGTCAAGTGACCATCTTTCGTTCAGTGCGGATGATGTTCAGACCATGCGCAAGGTAATCGAAGCGTGCGGTCTTGATCCCGCTACGGCGACCGCGAACGAGCTCGATTCTGCCGAGCACCTCTTTGAGTGTACGTCGTGTGGATCCGCGGGTGGATCTATGGGTAGATATTTCATGAGGTGGCGCTCTATGGTAACTGTCGTCTTTTTCACTCGCCTTCAAAGTCCAATTCTCACGGACGCGACAACTTTTTTCTATGATAGACGAAACACGGCAAGTGTACGTTCAAGGTTAACGACTTTGGCGATGAAACGACGGAGATCCTTGCCTGTGAACGGCTGGACAAGGAGTATCGTTCTTCCATATGCTGTGGCCACTGCCATAAGGAACTTGAGGGAAGTCTTGTGCTCGGGCATCTGAGGGTCGGGTAAGCCTTTCCCCATGCTTGTAACCGAAACAAAACGGCGTACTGATCCCTTACCTCGCAGTCACAGCGACGTTCTCAACGCCGATGAATGCAAAGATATCAGAGCTGCCAAAGCTCACTGGTATTGGAATCCCCGTTTTGCCGTGGATGTACCCAAGCCGTTCAGATACCCGGCCCCTGTGTCGTCTACGCTGTCCAGTCTGCGATCTTCGCTTGCCGGGCCTATGTGGGCTTTCATGAGCTCTCGAGGATTCGATCTCGATTTTTCTGACGAGGAGGATGGATATAGGTTTGGCGGTTATCATGATTACGACGGGTATGATTCGGACGAGGATGGTTATCCTTATTATTGAAGGGATGTTTGGTACTAAGGATAAAAAGGTAAGTTGTGTCCACGTATAATTCTTAATTTTGTATGTATTGTGTTGTGCATTTTTTTCCAGTCTTCCGTCTTTTTTTTTTTAAGTTACTATTTGTACGTTCAGTAGTTATCGAGTTCTTGTCGCTTTATCCACCGTCCGATACTTATAATAGTTTTCAAAGTTTGCAAATTCATTTATAAGGCATCTCTTCGGCCACGAATCGAAGGTATGCCTTATGAGGGAGTATGCCCTAAAGGAGGTGAAAATGTGATTTGATGCCTTACAGGGGAGTATGCCGTACTAATGACCTACAAATGGACCGACGACAAGGAGCGTGACGGAAATGAGCGTGACGGAAATGATATGTCGCGCGTCAAAATTCTTCCTTATCTCCTTATCTATGGCTATTTATCTAATCTCTGTCTTATTCGAATTCTCACCATGAACGTTCCGTTTATCAACAACCTCTCCTCTGCCAGCTCTGCTCACGCTGAGCACACACATACACATAACTTTGACGGCGGAACATCTCATACGCACGGACTAGAAGATCATGGACATACCCACGAGCATCTTGACCATGCCGGTCCGTCTAGCTATCTTGTTTCATCCTACAGGGTGTTCAGGAAACATCTAAATTTCTGGGAGCTCACGCTAACTAATATTTAGGTAAATTTGCTGAGCGAGACCTGCCCGACTACTCGAAGCGTGGTTTCGAAGAGAGAGGGTTCACGATTGGTATTGGCGGGTATGTTCTCATTCACTGGAGATGTTTAGTTACATTGCCTGATGATGAACGACTCGCCGTTATAGGCCTGTTGGATCTGGAAAGACAGCTTTGACGCTTGCGCTGTGTCAGAAGCTCAGGAATGAATATAACATTGGTTGAGTGAAACCCCTTCTTTATTCTAATCGCTCCTATCTCATTTTTTTCTAGCCACCGTCACCAACGACATATTCACTCGCGAAGATCAAGAATTCCTCATTAAGAACAAAGCACTCCCTGTGAACCGAATTCTCGCCATCGAAACCGGTGGATGTCCGCACGCAGCCATTCGCGAAGATATTAGTGCGAATATGGGTGCACTCGAGACTCTCCAGGCGAAATTCGGTTGTCAGCTATTGTTAGTCGAGAGCGGAGGAGATAATTTGGCTGCAAATTATTCCAGAGAGTTGGCAGATTATATCATCTATGTCATCGACGTTTCTGTGAGAATCTTTTGTTCGGTTTTCATTTCAATGTTTGGGGCTGACATTTATCGGGGGTATTTAGGGTGGAGACAAGATACCTAGGAAGGGAGGACCTGGTATTTCGCAGTCTGATTTGTTAATTATAAATAAGGTGTGATTCACTCTCCAACCTGAGCGTCCACTTTTGACACACCCTTTTCTATGTATCCAGATCGATCTCGCTCCGTACGTTGGCGCCTCGCTCAACGTCATGGACAGGGACTCCAAACTCATGCGCGGCGATGGGCCAACATTGTTCACCAGCATGAAGCAGGGTAGTGGCGTGGATGATGTGGTTTCGCTCATTTTAGCCGCTTGGCGTGTGGCTGGGAGTCCTGGAAAGGCTACGCCTGTAGGTGCTGAAGATTGAGCGGTTTGCTTCCGAATGGCTTTGTGTCTTTTACCATTTGAACGGGGAGATTTATTAGGCTACCGTACCGGCGGTGTGCGAATGGATATAGGGTAGGATGAAGAAGGTGATTAAGGGAATATGTGTGTACTGTATATTAGAATTTACGAGAAATAAAGAACGAGCTATTATGGTGGGAAATTGAGAAACTAAACTAAAGAGTCCGTGTTCGTGACAATCGTTGAGAGGTCCGTGAGTCTATGTAGATGAAATGTACCGGTGTCCCGGGGATGCTATGATGGATCGTATTTGTCATGATAAATGGAGAATTGAAGGCATGCGGGTATCGTATAGTGTTCGTATTCGATTTCGTGTGCTCGTGAGTGAGCCTCAACTTGAGGGGATTAGAAATGTTGTCGTTATAAAATGCGTGTCCTGAACATTTGATCAGCCTCATCTTTAGATGTAACGAGCAAGTGCAACACACGAGAATGAGAGTCACAAAGCCGGCCCAACTGAAGCATCATGACGCGCCGCAATTATCGGAAGCTGACACGGAATGAGACTAGGGTTCTCGAGATGCTCATGATTATGATGAGGAAAAAGAGGAAAAAGAGGATGACGGTATAATTCAGATAGTTCATGGTAGAGTCGGTAGTATCCAGCGTGAGTTCGGAGTCGAAGCTAAAAATTTGAAGGTTCGGGGAAGGAAGATTCAACGACAGCGACGCGAGAAAAGGAGGAAAGACGGTCGCTCTTGAGCTGCTCTGAACTCTGCTCGGAGGAACTGGTGGGAGGACTCTAGAACGCTTGAAGGAGAGGGGAGGACTGGGAGGACCACCTTTCCAATCGTCGATCTCTTTTATAGGTAGGTATCAGATTAAACTGAAGAGAAAAGAAGGGATCAACTTGGATCAGCCTTCCTGGCTACTGACTTGCCGACTCATTTGAACGCTTCGATTGTGTATTTCTGTGTTCGTGGTTACTATCAGAGGCTCCCATCGTATTTCTTACAATTGGGAGCGAGCCACACACATAGAAACACAGCTTCTGGAGGATCCCTTTGATGCTTCTTCGTGTAGTTCTTCGATTGTGTAGGGTAAGCCGGCCCCTGGATAAATTTGTCTGCCATCCTAGCATTAAACCGATGAAAATGAAGAAAACACGAATACCTTCCTTCATTGAAATTAACTGCAACTTACACGTCGCACCTCCCTGGACCCAGAGCTGTGTACCTACCGAGCACTGTTTATGCTACGTGTTCGCATAGAAATCATCAGAATCAGCAAATCAGTAAGCTGCTGAAGCAGTTGCTTCACTGATTTCGTGAATGATCAACAGATCGTCAATTAGCATTAATACAAACCAAATGAAAGGATCGAAAAAGCTGTGCGATATCCCAAAGGCCTTGTTCTCTTTTGAGGAGGTAACTTGGTGTGTTTAGTAGCCGCCCCGCCCGGGCCCGACTCCGCTTTGAGTTTGGCGGACGGCGTGATTAAGTAAGGATCGCCGAGCACGTGATCCAACATTCGAATGCGCGTCGAGGCGTTCCGGTTCTTTTGCCTTTTCTACCGTCATCATCTCTCATGGCTACCACCGCTACTGTTCCCGCGCCCGATCCAAAGCTTACCTTTTTACGAATAAAGCGTAAACGAAATGAAGAACCTTTGGACGCCTTAGGTAATTTGACTGGCCTCATTATTTGATTGCTATGCTCATTTTTGTTTCCCAGTCGTCGAATCTGGCGCTCGGAGAAAGAAGTCTCGCGGAGGCACTGGCGTGTTCCAGTTTGCAAAGACGGTGGAAGAAAGTGCTTGGGAAGATGAGGAGCAGCAAAAGGCAATTCAGGTGAATGGCCTCTTCGGCGTAGTTCTGTGCTAGCTTGACAAGAGCTTTCGCCACAGCATCAACTGTCTATTTTAGCTCAACAGCCCAAATTGGTAGAAGCACCGAAAACCCCGCCTCCGACGGTCGTTGCTGGAACGACTACGACTTCACGTCAGGCTACACAATCGCCGTCAAAGTCAAAGTCCACCGAGGCCCGACACTACACTATAGTGGAGAGATCCCTTCCTATGAACCATTCGCCTCTGCGGAAACCAACGAGCCCGTGAGTTACCTGTTACTCCGAACATGAGATATTGATGATGTATGACACACTCACAGCCCACAAATCCTCTCTACGAAGGAGCTTGCCGCTCAGCGCGCCAATCCCGATTTCAAAATGTACGATGCGATTCTAGCAAATTTACCCGCGCAGGAAGAAATAGATCCAGCGTTAGAAAAACTCCTTCAAGATTATTTAAACCGTAGGTTGCTATTAAACCATCCTAGCCGACGATGTCAGGTAATCTGCTGAACATCGTAGTCGATACCCCGTCCACTCCTGTGACTTCTGACGATGCGGACTATGTTTGGGATATCTTTTATCATAAACCTGGGACGTACACGCAGGCGCTCATGGATGCTGTTACTATTGGGACTGTGTAAGTTGATTGGCTTCACTTTTTGTTTCAAGCAGCTGAGATTCAGATCTGATTACAATTAACATTTAGTACTGGACTTCCACCACTTGGATCTGGAGATTCGGACTCTGATTCCTATTCGGAGGAGGAAGACGAAGCGGATCAAGATTCAAATGGTGCGACAGAGACAGCAGGACGTTTACTTTCTTTTCCCTTTGCTCAATTTTATTTGTCCTGCAGCTGAAGAGTGGTACACGAATGATTATCCTGAGGAAGAGGAATCTGACTGGTCCGACGAAAACAACGCGGGTTCAGGCGGTTCAGGCTAGTATACTTTGAATCTGGTTTCGATGATCTCCGTAACTGATCTGCGTTTTAGATGAATTCCATGAGGACAGTGTTGCAGATGACGATGACGCTGATTGGCGATGAGGTTTTACTCTTTAGACTAGGGTGTAAGATACTTGATAGATTTGTTCCATGGGGTGGCTATCTCGGGCTATTTGCATATACAACATGTACTATACACACACTGAGGCGATGACATACATTTTCCGACCTTTCTATCCCAGAGGCTCAAGGCTTTTCGACTAGATCGGACTGCGAACAGGTGCAATGCGGAGAGGTGCATGTCAGACATCTTAGGTCGAAAGAAAAAAAGGTCACGCACATCTGAGCCCCTGCTAGTGCTACTCGCCTCAGCGCGATGGGATGATCGTCTTGCTCGTTTTCCGAAGGTCAAACATCCTAGGAAAGCCATCATCCCGAACAAGCATAGAGCGACGAACAGGACAAGTCCGGCCCCAAGGAAGCCTGCACCGACTGGGCTGATGGGTTGATGAACTCGGCTAGCTAATGCGGCTTGGGTAGCGGCTGCTGCAATTGCGCCACAGCCTCGGTCTTGAGTGTTTGAACAGACAGTGCACCAGTCCGCGGTTGAGTTGATCGCGACGGGCTAATCGTTCAGTCGGGTGATTGATGAAGAGGGCGTTCGAGAGGGAGAAGAGGAGGCAATGTCCGAAAAAGGAATGTTCTCTTAAATCAGAAGAAAAGAAAAGAAAAAAGAGCTCGCTTACACTGAGATAATTAGTCAACATTGATACGGGAATATCGCCGGTAGTGTTGAACCAATTCAACGTTGATTGAGCATCACTTTTTGTTCCATTCTTGAACTGCAATCGCAGAACCGGCTCCCCGCCGGAGTCGGGCTGACGGACTTCGATGGCTACAGACGCGGCGTAGTTGACTGTAAATTTGTGAGTTCCCGTAGCCGGGAAAGACATATGAAGGGGGTACATGAAACCCACCGAGCCCAGTCAATGACGGGTCCTGTGTATCCGCACCAGTCATGTTGAACAGCGTAAAGAAGGATTTATAGGCAATGGCATTGTAGTAAATCTTGAGCGGGTCGGAGCTATTAGCGATGCTGGAAATGCCTTCAAAAATGCCGGGAAGCATTGTACGTAGACCAACTGGTGGAAAACAAAAGGAAATTGGGAGAAAAGTTTTGAGCTTGAGAGTGATACACTTGGAGCGAAAGAAAACAACGCAACTGTTTCCGATACCACCAAGCTGCGGAGAGGTGAAAACACCATACTCATGGAAAGCGGCCAGCGTACGACCTTGAGCGAGCACCTGTTCCGGAAGATCGAAAGTCGAGTTGTGGATAGATTGGACATTCATGTAGTCGAAGATCTACATGGAAAAATCGGATGATGAATCTATCGATGTCATCGGTGTTGTGTGCGCTTACATTCCACTATACAAACAATTGAGCAAAAGGTCACTCCCAGCGAACACGGTTTGGCAGTTGGAGTACGCACCATGTTCTGCAGGTTAACGTCGCCTCGCCCATCAAGGTACTGCGGAAGATTGGCAAAGAAATCTGCATTATCTTGCTCTGTCTGATTGAATAACGCCGAATTGTAAAAGTCGGCCGTAGCTGCGTCAAACGGCTAATGGAAAAAATGAGCAAAAGTATCTCATGATAATGGAATGGCTATATCCGGATAACATACATCGCAAGAAGTCCAACCCTCCAGTGTGACGTCGTTCTCAGATAAGGCGGATTCAACTAGGAGAAAGAGATAAGATTATGTCAGTCGGTTCAGATATTCTGCAGAATCGTTCCAAGACATACTTTCGATATACTATCACATTAAAACACGTTCAAATAAGCTAAACTTGAAGTAGTATGGTTACTGAACGTCAACACACCTGATATCCACCCAATGGAGCCTCCACAATCGTTCCATTCGCCAGCGTCGTGTTGTAGTCCGCGTTCGGGGGGAACAAGCCTTGAAGCAAAGCTTCCGCAGAGTTCTTTTTTAAATTCCCCAGTCGAATGAATGAAAAGGTGAATGAAGGTACTCCCGAGCGCGATAATAACGCACCATGATCACACCTCCCTCGCCTGCAGCGTCGGCAATAACTTTGATTTGATGTTTATCAAAATTCGACACGAACAAAAAAAAAAAAGAGAAAGAACAAACCGGTGATTTGATTGGGATCTGCAATGTTTGAGGTGATGCCCTTAATGAAGGAAGGCGAGGTCGAGTTTAGATAGATATTGCGAAGATATTGTCCAGTAAGGAGTTCCTCTCTCTGTTAAGAAAAAAAAACATTGTCAGCTACTATACGAGAATGGCAAGAAGAAAAACGAAACACTTACAAGGCCAAGAGGGGTGATAACTGTATTCGCCGGGTTGTAGTTGGTCGGGTCCTGATAGAAACCTATAGTGCGGGCAGTTAAAAGGACTAGAACCGAGGGAATATATATAATGCCCTCACACCTTGACGGTCACCGTGACGAACGAGGAGAATAACTCCAAGAACAGTACTGTTTGCGTCAGCCATACTCGTTCACTCCTGCAGATATGAGGACTTGAGATTTTCAGCACGGGAAGAAGGGAGGGGAAGGAATGAAATAGATCTTTCTGGAATTACAAGGTGGAAAATCTTGGGGGTCCTTTATGCGAAAAACCTAGTTCCCCGGTGTTGAGAAACAAAAATACTTCTGGAACGTCTATCAGATGGTTCCTCCATGTGAAGAACCATCTGCTTGATAGCCACGCCCGGTTCGGTACAAGTAAATTGTCCTAAATCACTAAGCCGGGTGTGACCTCGATGCACATGTTGCAGATAGCCCAAAAAAGCGCCCTAGCGGAATGAGAAGAATCTGCTCCTTATACCCCCTAGACACTGGCAGGCGAACTTGATAGATAGATTGCCTATCGTGACGAAAACGTTCATTGGCGCAGCTCATGAGTCCAAGGGACAAATCTGCTAAATGATAAGCTATTAACATCGCGAGCGTGGAGGCAAAAACTCACCATTTTCCCATATCAAATACGAATGCTTGCGACACCGGTTCGCTAGTATGAGCTTGTTCTGGAAACTGGCTCGCATGGTTTCGTGAGAGTGACTTTTAATGCTGCCGTCACCAAGGATAAGTTAGCGCAGGTCCGAGTCATACTCCACAAAAAAAAAAAATTATGCTTGTTAACGTTATACACGCATCTCTTATATCTATACGATCAGTTCATTAATTAAGTGGTCTACAAGGACCCTCCGACGCTCTCCATAGTCTGCAACAAAGCATCAGCAAATCATATAACCTTGAGCGAGAGAAGATGAGGGAGAGGGAGAGGAGAGACAGGGAATCAAAAAGAGTGCATTTTACAAGAACTGGCATTGCGCAAGCGTATACGAAAGGGAAAAGCAGGAGAGAGTGTGAATGGAGGAGAGACAGGGAATCGAAGAGAGTTCATTGTACAAGAATTGGCATTACGCAAGCGTATACGAAAGGGAAAAGCAGGGGGAAGGCGATGACGAGAAAGAAAGAGAAAGAAAGAAAGACTCACAAAAGCGATGCCGTAGGTCCATCTAAAATAGCCAGCTCCTCAACAGTAAACGGAAGTCGTGGAATGAGCCAAATCCGTATAGGAATAAGCGCCATAATGATAATCGGAAACCCAATAGCAGCTACAAAAAAAAAAAGAATGTGAAAGCCCCAAGCAAGAAGTGAGTACCCAAGTTCTACCAGGACAAGAACTGAAAACTCACCGATAGTCTGCGTAATAGCAAAAGTCGCCCCGAACGCGACGAGCTGGATAGCGATGAACAAAATGATACGAGACTTGCGAACTCGTCTGAGGGGCTCCTCGTTCGGTGTCAACTTTCGATCTCGGAAAAAGTAAAAGATCTTTTGCGTTATCCCATTGCCGTTGAGGGCATCCGCGCCCATGAACCAGCTGAGTGAACCGAGTCAAACGGCGGGTACCAATGATTTAGAGACAGAGATCACGTACAATAACCCTGCGAGAACACCTAGAAAAAAGAAAGAAGAGAGGGAAAAAAAAGGGACACAGATAAGCCAAACGGAAAGGTTTCTAATCAAGTACGTAACCACTCGTACCTCGAGGAATAAGATTAAGAACGTGTAGGAAAGGACCAGAAAGTAAAACCAAACACAACGAGCCCTGCGCCAAATTAGACACGCGCTGTTCAACAACAGCAATGGGCTGATGAAGGGGTTCCGGCGTCCATTCCGAAGACATCTTTTTCTTCTCATTGATATCCGAACTTGGATGGTTCTGATTCTCTTCATCGTCCTTCTTTGGAGGGCGGCCCATGATGAGTAAAGACGTCGTATGAATAGGCGCTTGAGGGATTAATCCATTCGGAGCGGGTACGCCAAGGAGACCGGCGAGAAAAGTCGTTATCCCGAGAAGGAAAAAGTCGTAGTGAAATCCTGGAGGTTTACGCAGGGGGAACTCTGATCCTTGAGCCATGAGGGACTGGGATTAGAATGATATCAGTACACTTTATAAAATATGCTTGCGGAGGTGAACAACACGCACGGACACATTGTGGTCAAAAAAGAAGAGGATCCAGAGAATAATTCCGAACGGGAGAGCGATTCCGACCCATTTGCCTTCGAGTTGCCAAAAAGGTACGAGCCAGGCTCTACCGTTCGCAGGCTGGAAAGCACCGCTGATCGGCAAGGTTTGTGGGTCGGTAGCATTGAACCTTCCCCAATAAGCCATGGCCGAGGAAGCAACCAAGGATATAGGCATTCCGTAGTCGGCCAAGAACTGTCGGACGTGTCTATGGAAGAGGGTTTTCTGCGAGAGGCTCTGGAATAGGAATGATACGACTAGCATCAATAACGCTAAAATAATGGAGACCAGAGCTCCAGGGAGTGCCGAAGAGTCGAGCTGCCGAGTGAGAACTTGAATCCCATACTGAAGATAAACCCAGGATACGTAGAAGCCGAAAGTATCACAGGAAAATAGAGTGACATATTTGAGAAAATTACACCCTTGACGCAAATTGCATTTGTTTGAGTATATTTTGCGAAATGGCCGGAAATCAGACGTACAGTTCAAAATGGCGGTTACCCAGTGGATAATGGCGGCCCATAGGTAAACCCACCCCACAAAGTGGAGATAAATTGGGGCATCCGGCTGGCCTTGGATGATGCGGAAAATGGTCTTG
The DNA here is from genome assembly GCA_013368555.1 of Collybiopsis confluens. Classification (NCBI taxonomy): domain Eukaryota; kingdom Fungi; phylum Basidiomycota; class Agaricomycetes; order Agaricales; family Omphalotaceae; genus Collybiopsis; species Collybiopsis confluens. The sequence goes on along the minus strand of JAACJN010000059.1, from coordinate 43,479 downwards.
TTGAACACGGTGATAGGTCCTGCAATTTTTAATTTTAAGAGTTGGGTAATGAAAACTCTGGGCAAGGCAAAGAACCTGTAACGCCAGCAATTGTAAGGGGTTGAGCTCCAAAGACCGAGAATATGAAAGCGGCCATGAATGAAGCCAAAAGGACCTCTACGACGCCATACTGTTGGGTGGTCTCGATGAGGTCCAGCGAGAAAGCGATACCCGGAAGAACACTGAGCGATGAGAAAAAGTCAGAATAGAGCTCATAGAGTCAAATTTTAGATAACACACTTTGCAAAGAAGATAAGAGCGGTAGCGGGTACTACACGATAATTCCAAGCGTCTGTCCAGTCCCTGCCGTAGTAAGGTGCTCTCGCCCGGATATCTAAAAGGATTCCAGAGCCAAGATTGAAGATAAAGTTGAGTATAGGGTTTCTGAATACTACGCGACGGTGATTGCTGGGTGCGTTGTGCAAGGTCGGCGCAGCAGAAGGATTGGCATATTCCTCTAATCTAGGACTGGAAGCTCGAGCTGCTTGAGTAGTGGTCATTGAAGATAATTCCAACAAGAGAGAAATGGACGAAATAATATATGAGCCTGGAGGGCGCCGTATGCCATCCAGGTAAGTATGGGAGGATGCGAGGAGAGACAGACAGGAGATCAATCACAGTAAATAAATAAATAAATTTCACCGCAAAGTGTGGCGCCGAAGAAATTTTTCGTGTAAATTTTTGGCCTTATTTAGTAATTGCGGGCAGATTTGCCGCTCCAAGCTGGCTCAAAAGAAAAAGGGTGGATACCGGATACGATACACGAGCCAAGAACCTCAATATCTTCGCGTCGATCACTGAGGAAATGATACTATAGTTTCAGCGCATTAATGCTCATCTTAAAACCCACGAGAGATCACGGCATGCACACATCAAAATGGTCCCTGGCTTTCCCTAGCGCACTCAATGCGTTTACTCTGCATAACTCTGGTATCGGCTGATCGCTATCCCTCCTCCTCCTCCTCCTCCAACATTTCCCACATGATGTCCATGAGTCTAATCACATCCGACTGACTCTCCTCCAGTATCTGTCTTGACCCAAGCATAATCATGCAGCCAGGCACTGCCCATCAGCGTATTCAACAAACATTCCCGGCCGCCTCCGCACCTGATCCCAATAATTCACCAAGGACCAATACCCGACTAAAATTTCCGCTCGCTGCTGAGCGCTCAACCTCGTATCGAAATGCATCCAACGCGGACCACCACCACCACCATCAGCATCCGAATCTATCGCTGTCGTTAGATCTTGAAGGTAGGGCGTAATACGCAGCCCCACGCAAGCGAGTGACGGGAGACTGTGAGAGCTGAGGATGATCGCTGGGAGCGCAAGCAACTCCCGCTCGATTAACCCATTTATGTACAACGGTGCCCTGAGTCCGAACAGGTGGAAGCGGTTTCGAGAACAACTGCTGAAAAGGGTATCACGCTGTGCGGTGGTATGTAGAGTAGTGCAGTGAGAGCGAGTCTCTTCTGCGTATTGCACTCGTACATCATTGAAAATTTTGCAAGAATGCAAAATCTATAGAGCGCCCGAGCTTTTTCAATGGGTCGTCGCAAATCTGCTCGCCTGAAACATGTAAATTGGTCTGCCAAGTCCCGGCGATTCGAATAATAATGGACTTACGAGGCTACCAATGCCCATAAGAAGGAACAAAACTAGTCTGGATCCGTATCTAGTTTCGCCGGACGCTGATTACTCGTCGGAACCTTGGATCGAAGCCTGTAAAGAATCGGGGATGTTCTGACAACTTTCTTTGTCTTTCTTTGTTTCGACCTACGCGGGACGTTTGACCCAGCATTATTAGAGCCATATCAAAGCTGTCCGCAAACATTCAAGTATTCACCGATCAGGATGATACTCGATTCCGCTGTGGATAACCTTGAATTGTAGTATCTTGAGTCCCAAAAAACTCCGGCCTCCGGCCTGAGACGCATCTCCGTCATCGTCTTTGACTCTAGCCCTTTTTTCTGGCCTACTTTCCTCTGGATTATTTGATTCTATGATGGAACCATCGGACAATATAATGAATCTGGACCTTTTTCGAGTCAAAGGTGAGCAAGGATCCTGGGTACGCTTCGAAAGAAGAATAGTGTTGTGATCAAATATAAAGAATCCGGGCCTTTCGTCTTCAGTTAAAGGCATCGAGAAATAATCGAAATCAGAGGGAAATGTGGCACAGGAACGTCTTTGTCACGTGATGTGACATCTGGTGATGGGCCGAACAAAAGTGTGTAACCCTCGTTCAACGTTGACCTCTCCGTCATCGTTCCCAGTCAACAAAATGGCCCAGACTCGACCCACACCATCTCTTCTAACGTTACATCCTCTTGTATAACTTCATATTCAAGGAAATGGAGGTCGCAACTCGCAGAATTTACTTGGAAACTGAAACCGTTCTTGAACGACTCACACTGAAGTCGTGCTTCCATCTTTTTTTCCATTGGTGAGTGGAGTTTATTTTTTACTCCAGACTCTATGTACGGCATTACTTACAAATTTTCCCAGCTCGGTCTGTCATTTCCATCCGATCTCCATTCGTACTGAACGATGATGAGCGATCTCTAATGCCTAATATTGTCTCTGAAAATTCAATTTTATTATCATCTACTTAGCTCCGAAATCGCACATGGGTACGTCGTGTGTCCCAAAGCTTCTTCAAAACTGTACATAAAGCGATCACAGATAAGAAAAGCACCGGAAGTCAGAATTCTGATACAATCCACGCAGTCATTGAACTGAACCCTTTGAACGTCAATTTATGTATTCACCGGTAAACAACAAGCCTACTTATTCGCAAGTAAATACAAGCAACGCAAAATATCCCCTTTAGGGCTTTGAGGATGCATGCAAGTGCGTTTGCGTTTCCACATGCGGGTAGTATCATCGTGTTTAGCTCGTTTTTGCGACCCGAAATGCCTACCCTAATACAGTCGAACCTCTTATAAGGCATACCCCATATAGGCATACTCTCTTATAAGTCATACCTTTTCAGTGGAACCGACTCCGTTCGCAGGTAATTTGACCAAAAAGTGCATACTCCCCAATAAGGCATAAGTCATACGATTTTGGAGGTTCCCCTGCCAAAATTTTACCAAAAGGCATACTCAATGCTGAGAAGTTTGTACTGTACTGTTCACTTCTTGAAGTCATACAATTTTTTTTCAACTAAGATGATGAAAGATTAATGATAAAATTTACTCGTCTCAGTGCTGCTTAAACTCGATGACCCCTCGTAATCTAGAACATATTCTGGGTCATTCGTCGTGCAACTCGTCTGGAGGAGATGAAATCTCTAGTAGACTCATCAATTACTGACTATCTCTCTAAAAGTAGAATACCGTTGCTACACTGCTTAACATTGTGTCTTTAGCTTCGGATTCATCATATTTACACCCTGAATGCCTTTTTGACCCGTGAAAATGAATCTCTCCCTATATGCATACTCTCTCATAAGGCATACTTTTGGTTGCTACCGAGGGGTATGCCTTATAAGAGGTTCGACTGTATACAGTAAGTACTCCCTCTCTCACAAGCCACTCCTGCTTATGCTAAGAACGAGGCGTCTCCATCCGCATTCCTCCTATACCTCAATGACCCTGATCATGACTTTCGTTGGTCGTGTCCAATCCTCCCGCGCCACGTCCCTCCATCAAGCACTTGGCGGAAGCCGAGACCCCACGGCTATTAGCCTCGCGCTCATTGATCACAAGCCACTGATCACAAGCCACTGAAATCCTACCGATCCCGCACTCGATGCAGCAAAACATTGCCAGCTCTGAGATCCTCCACTTCACCACGCAGCGTCTGTACCTGATCCCTCTGCTGCACCAGATCTCCCCGAAAACGTTCAACCAGAACGTTGCTTATTTCCAGTTTAGCCTTCTCCATACTCACCTCTCGTCGAAACTGCTCCGATGCCATCTTGCACTCCTGTGTTTCTCTTTGTGCTGACCGCAATGCATCCACGAGACTAGCCGTTAATCTCGACTCGGGGTCTGTAGTAGTAGTACTACTGGCACTGCCTCTACTCCCGAACTGCTCGTGCAGGTGATATAGATACTGCAATCTCCGAGTCTCGGCTTCGATAATCGCACGTCCATTCCTTTCTCGTTGCAACTCGGCTTGCAATTCAGCGAACATGAACTCGAGCTCTTCACGCTTCTCCGGAGACGAATACCCTTCCTCCAAAAGTTCCTCTCGCTTCGAGCGCCTTGTTGAAGCCAGCGCGGCTGTTAAAGGAAAAGATGGCTCCATGCCGGGTAGTGATGGTGATATCGGACGTTTGTTGGGTATGCGAAAATCTACAAGCTTATGAACGCCCTGGCTCGGAGAGGATATTTGGAGAGCCGTTTCTTGGTGTGAATTAGGTGACGTGAGCGAGGAATATCCTGAATGAGGACTGTGGGCTGACGATGAAGTGTCTCTGTTAGGTAGCGGGGATGGAAGTGTAGGACGATCTCCCAAGACGTTTTGCCGAGCAGTGGAAAGCTCATGGGAGGAGGGATCCTGGCTTCGGATCATTTTGCTACAGCACAATACGCCAGCCAGAGCGACCCTGAACGTATACGTTATCACCTGTGGAGGCGAGGATTATTTGAAGGTGTGTAGTGACTTACGTCTCACCCCCAGATGAGTACAAACATCTTTCCAACAGGTGCATTCGATGACTATGAAACCCGGGGATTCAGATAGGAATTTGAGTTAAAATAATAAAGTAAAAGGACCGCTTACATATTCAGATTATCGAGTTCACGCTGTGTCTCAGGGGTCAAATCAAAGGTTGGGTTGAAGAAAGAAGCCATTCGCCCGACAATGCACTGTTGATAAAGATCAATAACGAGGACTCGTAGATGTGGATTAAGGCCTACGTACGTCGTCTAGATCGACATTCCAGGCCATCTGAACTATGCTGGTAGAGACTGAACAGACAAGGCTACTCGTTGGAGGGAAGGGAAGGTCGAGTGCGCTCAAGTCGTTTCTGCATTGTTCATGCCATGATGTGTTTGTTGGAGAGAGATTTTTGGCTTTGGAGTTACTGGGATCATAGAAAATTTGGATTACAAGTTGAAAGTATTGAGGGATTCGTAAATTTGTGTTGGACATGGCGTAAACCGGTAGAGAACGAGGTCGGGTTATCACAATTAAACGCAGCCTTTAAGACTCGTACATCACTCGGTAACCTCGGTGATGGAGCGTGTCTGAAAAACACGGAAGGTCCGTATCGTTGATCACTGATTAGAAAACATAGAATTGAATTCCGGGGTTCCGTGATTCAAGGGCATATCGTGCGGCCACCCCAATTCGATTAAAATAATAACGCGGAAGACAACCACGGTACTCGTTGAATGCTTAGTTGGAGGAAATACTCTCCCCAAGGTCAGCGGGTGCGTAAAGGCTCCTTGGCAACTAAGCCAAAGGAGTGCAAGTACCCTGGGCTTGTGCCCGCCCGCTTGTCACTTCGGGCTTCTGTACTCTCTCATATAACGTCGCGAGCAAGGGAAATCTTTCAACCCTCTCCCTGGTCAAAACACCAGGCGGATTTTTCAGTCGCCTCCGCGTGCAGGGAAGATTCAAGTTGAAGGTCTGCTTTTTTTTTTTTCGCGTGACGTGTTTCTGGTCATAATTCGACATCATTTGACTCACCGACAGGAACCTGATGGAGGCGGCCACTTCCTACTCATTCTTGGTGATCCGATGGGATCCCAGTAGTATCTCGGCTTTTTTTCAAGTAAGGACCTACGTATCGCTGATCAATAAGGAAGGCAAGAGATCAGTAGAGATACACATAATGCAAACTTTATACTACTCAATAAAGTTTACATTATATAGTAGATCGTGGCATATAGCTTGAGTCCCTACCGTTGTCGTATGTATTAGGACGGATCGAACTTGTTCCGTTCAGTAGTTCGTGCGCGGATGGCCTTACTATAACTATCGGCAGGTCCTGAGTACGCACACTAGATATCTGTACACTTGACTCGTATTTTCCAACTGACTTGCTCCGAATCGATGGTGATCGTTGACAGGGTCCCTCACAGAGGTCTGCTGTAAGAGCGCGGTTACAACTAGGCGCAATATGATTGATTGACCCTACTAGGGCTGAAAAAGTGCAATTAATTCACTTAATAATTAACAACCCACATTGGTAGCGAAACCTTACAAAATTCAAAGTCAAGGGAGTTTCTTTGCTGTCTGAAATCCACTCGATAACCCAAGGTTCTCATGCGGGCGCAGGGCGTTAAAATATATATGAAGAACAAGCCACCTGATCATCTTAGCTTACATCGATATCAGTATCATTCCAAGGTTTTTAGGTTCTGTTTCTCCTTCGTTTGCTCTTGTTGCCTCGTGGGGTCCTTCCTTTCCGCCCTCCCATCTTCACCTTTCTCTTCCTCAATGTCTTACGGCGATAGTAGATACAGTGCACCCCCACCATACCAGAAAAAAAGGCCAGTAGCACAGCCAGAACAGCCTCGGGCTGGAGACCGACGACTTTTCGAGAATGCGTCGGGTTTTACTATCCACGGCGGAGAGTTCAACGCCGTGGGTGGGAGCGTTTATCATACCGCAAATGATATGAGATATGGGACCAATTATAATGGTCGGAGCACACACAGTACGTCTGGGCGGCCCTCCCTCCCGGTCTGATTATCAAGAACGAAACGATTGAATGAGTGAACTTTAGACCAAACGGAATACGGCAAGGGAGGCACTTTTAATGGACAGGAATTCAACTTTGGCGATAGAGCATTTAATGGGCCGACTAACAACTACAGTGGGACCACGAGTTACCAGTCTGGGAGCGCCCACAGTGAGAGGAATATATTTCTGTTCTTTAATCGTCAACAATGCTTATCTGAATTACTCAAGTGGATCAGCGAGGTGCTCAGGAGATCCAAAACGGCGTTCCCATGCGCGGTGAGTGGATCTTTCGACCCTGAAAATCTCCGGGCGATGATCTCAACAATGAACATTGACTAGAAAACCTGGGATACGAGAAGAGTGCGCAATATCGGAGGTCGAGCCCTGTGGAAGGTATGTGACTCTGTGAAGACCGATCTTTGTATCGATCCTTCTTTTCCTAGGCCAACAAAAGAACCAGAGATTTCGAGACGAAGATGCCAGTGGGAAACAGGAAGAGCGGGTCCCACCACGGAACTGGGACAGCGATGCACGCGATCCAGCAGATAATCGGGGACGCAACCGACAACAGGATGCAGAGGCCCGTCAGTACCAGCAGAATTCTCCTGCGCCCGGAATGGCCGCCGGTGGAAGAAACTCTCCACCCCAGACATCACGAGAGATCACCGCCTGGAGAGAAAAAGCCAAATCAGCCTTCATTAGCTGTATCGAATCCGAACCTCGCTCCTCCGAGCCCCCTTCAAATCAAATAAAATCAAAAAAACACCTCATAATGGCATTTAAATATTACATGGTGGCGAGTGAATCTGAAGCGTCTGAAGCACGCAGCGACTTGAATGAGGCAATTGCGGAATACACAAAGGCACACAGAGACACAGGAAATCTGCAGTTGCGCAAAAGTCTTTTCAGGGCGTTGGGTCGTTACCTGGACCAGGAATGTCAAGCGTTCTTGGTAGGATTTCTTGACGTGTGCGAAGATTGGAAAGCTGGGGTGGAGGGTGAGGATAGCAGATAGTAGTACTGGGTCGGGGAGGCGTGTTTGAATAGCTCCTTTTGTTCTAGCTCTATTCGTATCGGCAGGCACGAAAAATACGACAATCACTGGTTTTTCGATCTTCCCAGCGAACCGGCTGTTGACTGAAATAAGGTACCCGAGAACCAGAAAGGATCGAGTCTCGTTTTTTTTTACTCCAGAGGGATGCTGGGGGAGCTTGAGCAGATATCTACTATGCAAAGCTCTTTAGCAGTTTTAAGGAGTCGTATGCAGAAGAAATACATACATCGGGAATCGGGAGGCTTTTCGTGAACAAAGTAATCCTTCGGGATTCCCTTTAAGACTTTTCGGTCGTTTGTTTGCGAGGATGAGGCTTTGATATTTTCGGTCAAATCTGTAGCTCCGACAACATAGGTTCGAGACCATGTGATGGTGGAATGGAAACAAGAAATGCTTGGTTAAGCGCTGGCGGCCCGGAAGAAATTTCCACGTTTCCGCGTGCCGATGTGCCAGCGCGATATGCCGGTGAGGGCATTATACATCTCTCATATTGCCTTAAATCTCTCATATTGCGCTTGACATCCCCTCCCAGTATCGTCGCTAAAACCTGCCGGGCCACCACGACTTCTCCCATCCATTCTGCAGTAGGCGGACCGATATCAAAGTAGTTGCCCACTGTTAGGGCGGGGATCTACTACAGCAGCGGCACAACTGAGGACATATCCTCTCATCATCCGGTGGACCCAGGCGCAATGGTGCTCAGGGGTCAGAACCGGGGGTATCTCTAGAAACCGGCGTTCAGATCCTGGAACCCTGTAATAAATCTTCCTCCCTTCTTTCCTTGAAGTTCAAACGAATCAAATGATGGTCAGTCGAACCATAATAGTTGAGAGGCAGATGCTGATAATCTGATGAACACTTGTTCCATCATGATATTTATGTAGTAGCGGGTTCACCGTAGGTCATTCGCATCTTACGCGATTTTAGACCCTGGTCTTCCTCTTTCTCTAGACACCATGCAAACACCTCCAGTACTTATCGTACGTCAAGCTATTTTCGAGCTCGAGAGATTCCACGTTGAATAAATGACTCTTTCAGGTCGGTGCTGGCCCTTCTGGGCTGGTACTCGCTCTTTCACTGCTTCAAAATGGCGTACACGTTCGAATCATAGAGAAGGATTCTTTCTACCACCTCGGCCAGCGTGGGGCTGGAGTCATGGTGAGGCTCTTAGGGTCTTTCTCAATTTTTTCTACATGCTAAAAAACATATTCTTAAATCATTCTATACAGCCCAGGACTCTCGAATTGTACAACTTTCTAGGAATTTTACCGGAGATTTTTGAGCATTCGGCTGATGCCCTTCCAATGCAAAACTTTGAAATCCCCGGAGGCAAAGTACCTTTGAAAAAATGGCGTATGGTGCCTGTTGAAGAACCGACCCCAGCTGTACCTTGGGTATGGTTTTCTCTCAAAAATTCCAGTGACCGATTTTGATTCAAACAACGGTTGCGATTAGCCCAACGTTACAATAATTGGCCAAGATAAAGCCGAAAGTATCCTCCGTGATGCTATCCAGTCTTTTGGAGTTCAGGTCGAACTTGGTACTCGTCTGGTATCGTTCGTCCAAAATAATGATTACGTCGAAGCCACTCTCTCCAAACTTGTCAACGGACAGGAAATCGTAGAGACGACGCAGGTTAAATGGCTCATTGGAGCCGATGGAGGTCGAAGTTGGTCATCTACTACCCCATTCGTTTACTTGATATCTGATGTATCCCTCTCTCTATCAGGTACCGTCCGCAAACAGCTAGCCCTCGGGTTCTTGGGAGAATCACGTACTGTCAATCGGGCCGAACGCACAATCATCGCTGATGTTCATGTCACGGGTCTTGATATGGACGTTCGTTTTTTACTTATTGGCTGAATACACGAGTTGAGGAATATTCTGCAGAGCCTTCATTTATTCGGAGGCGACGAGTCTGGAATGTAAGGATTTCCTTTCTTCCTCTTTTTTTTTTTTTTTTTTTTTTGCCAGTTGTACCTTACCGATTTGGTTCGTGCATAGGGTGCTTATATGGCCCACTGAACGCAAGGATAGCAACATTATGACGGTATACGCTCGTGGCCCTGATGCAGACTACGAAGCGATGGCCAAGGATTATTCCGCCTTCAAGTCTTACGTCGAAGCGAAGTTGGGACGGCCGGATATTGTGTTGGGAAAGTCGACTTGGTTGACTGATTTCAGGTAGAGGTTCTTCTGCCCCCTCCCCATCGAATCTGATTCTGACCTTCACTTCGTCGTTTTTAGTCCAAACATTCGAATGGTCGACAAGTTCCAGGTCGATCGAGTATTTCTGACCGGAGGTGGGTAATATATAGCCATGAAGGGCTCAAATTCATTCATCGTCTTTGCAGATGCTGCTCATGTTCATAGTCTGACAGGCGGCCAGGTGTGTTTCGCCGTTGAGTTTTTCTTCTTTTCATTTAACGATCGAGCCAATCTTAGGGCTTAAACACAAGTATACAAGACTCTGTATGTGGTTTCATTTTCCAAAAGTTCCTGTGGATCGGACTGACATGATTGACCGCCTCTCAACTTTCTAGTTCAATCTCGGATGGAAACTGGCGCTTGTCCATAAAGGCCTTTCCCCTCGGAGTCTCCTTCAGAGCTACACCCAAGAACGTCTTCCCGTCGTTGTAAAAATGCTCAATATCACAACTACCTTACTGGAAAAGTATCATACGACTACAACAGACCACAGTGGGTGGAAAAGGGGAGGGAGTCTGGGTCAGCTAGGTGTTAACTACCGGTGGAGCGAGGTCGTGGTTGATGGGAGGGTAAAAGCTGTGGGTGTCAATGCCGAGAACGAAAAGAATGCATATGGCATTTCAAACGCGGAGTCTATAAGCGGCACTGAGGAGGTTGAGAACATGATACAGAACATTCTACGTGCGGGAGACCGAGCGCCGGATGCTCCAGAGCTCGAGCTGGTGGACAACAGTATGGATCTGCATACAAAAACGAGCTTGTTCAAGCTCTACGGTACCTCTTGGCATACTGTGTTGATCTTTTCGCCTTTTCCCGAGGTAAAAGTTCAGGGAGTTTTGGGGAAATACTCATCGGAGCTATTCCATGTTTTCCGAGTTGTCCTTCCATCTAAGGGGGATAATGGATCTGATGGAACTGGACACTACGCGAAGGCACTGGTAGATACACAAGGATACGTCCACAAGCACTTTGGTGTTGGGGCTGCCAGAATCAATGACGACCAGTCTAACGCTGCGGTTGTTGTTGTGCGCCCAGACGGAATGATTGGAGCTATTACTTTGAATGAGGATGATTTGAAAAAGTATTGTAATCTAGTTTTCGAATATTCTGTCGTAAAGTCTTGATTGTGGTCTTTTGGTTCTTGAAATCAAGTTTTTTATATCGGCCGAAATTTTATTTTGTTGAATTGCTGCGTTACACCACCATGCCCAAACGAAAAATCAGCATCCCCAACGGCTTCTTAAAACCCAAAAAAGGTCAAACTTATCACTGAAACAAGTGCACAATTCAATACCGAATCTCAGAACCTCCCGGGTGTCATTCAAGAGCTTCGAACACTCGTATCGAACCAAGTGAAACGAAAACTATGTTTGCTCATAAGAAATCCTCGAATCTCCCGGCTGGAGCCCCAGGATTGAGAAGATTCGCGAGGAGTCAGGATATCTTCAAAAACACGCACTAGCGGCAAGAGACCCGATCCGAGGAGGCTAAGTAACCCAAGGGCCAAGGCTAACCGATTAGCGTTGGCCCCTTCCCCCCCATCGAATCCGATTCTGATCTTCACTTGGTCACTTTTAGTTCAAACATTCGAATGGTCGACAAGTTCCAGGCTCTACTTATGGCCCGGGCGACCTATTTGACGGACCCTACAGTCCGACACACAGCAATGCTTACTAGTTGTAAACTTGCTGCAGATTTGCTGCAAAATCCGGCATATCTCACTGCAACGGTTGGCTGTGGGTTATCGAACTTAGTGGTCAAGGCCCTCCCTAACCAGCCTGACCCTCAAATGGATCCTGCAATATGACATCAAGGTGGAACTACATCTCAGAAGTGTACACCTTGGTTTATTAATTATCTTGGGTGGCTCCTCGCTGCAGAGCTGCTTTCACAGGACTTGCTCGTAAACCTTTACTATTGGTACTTCCGCATTGCAAATGCGACCGTTACCGTGTCGAACTGGAAAATGTTCCAATGAATTTAGGAAGGGTAGGTTCACTAGTAAAGGTACAAGTTAAGGTGAAGTACACAATCCTAGGTCTTGGGTTAGTTGGTTACTGTCTGTCTGCCTGTCTGTCTGTAAGGGCTTCTGTCTAGGTTCTGTAGGGCTCTGTTCTGTAGTCTGTTCTGTTGTCTTCTGTTCTTGTACGAGTTCTGTCCTGTCTTCTTATAGACAATACTCCTAGGCTCGGTGCTAGTCTGTACTATCTGGGCTGTTCTGTCTAAAGGTAATACTCCTAGGCTCGGTGCTAGTCTGTATCAACCTTTCTGTCTGTCTTACAGTAGTGCTCCGGTTGAGTTCTACAGCAAGTAAAGGTACTAGTAATAGTCTTCACAGTAGAAGATATTACTCAGTAGCTTCCAGTGTTGAGCTTTCTCTTACAAAGTAATATTTAACTCTGGAGAAGGAAGTTATATTATGAAAAGTTTAGCTGCCTATTTATACATTTTTGAGTATCCTAATTTGGCTAAATTGTATTTTTTAATCTATCTCTTTAAAGGTCTTTGCACGGCCAGTTCAGTTCTTCCAGAACATTCTACACTATTCCATTTCTTTCTTCAATGTTCCATACTTTTCTATCACCTTCTATCATCTTCTCTTGCTTTCTATTTGTCAGCTCTTCAGATTCCATTACTCAACATTATTGTCAAATAACCATTGCCAATTTCTAGACTGGCGAACTTGACATTTCGTCATTTTCACACCAAAGGCATGTGATTTTATTAAAACATTTATGTCACCTGACATCCGCGGGGAACGGAAATGTCCACTGTCCTCAGTGGTAACGACTCAGAAAAATAATGTTGGTTTAACTCATTCGGAGACAATTTCTGAGATCTCGAAAAGTTAGCAACATTATTTTTCTTTACAGACTTCAAATCTCTGAGTATGTACAACGTCTTTGGTAACAAGAAAGAGCGACCATAGCAGGAACAACAAAAATTGGGCGTAAGGGTATGCTTTTTGTCACCTATCTCTTCCGAATACTGAACACCCACCGCCTCACGGAATTTTTCAAACGGCTCACAACAGCATGGGCCCTACTCGGTTGCACGAGGTGCTTGTCAGACAAAAGGAAGGGCATTCGGGAGGGATTCCCACCTCCTAGTGCATAACGGATAGGTCCACCGGAAAATGCAGGGAAGAAGATAGACGGTCCGTATTGTTCGATGAGCTGGTCCCATTCAGGCCACTTGGTGGACAACTGATGCCTGCGAGCACGGACAAGGACAAGCTTTTGGCCCCGAATGGCAAGAAGGTAATGGAATGCTCCAGCAACGTAAAAATGTGAGACAATCATACCACGGGGGTAGCCTTCTTCTGCGAAAATCAATGTCCCTGGGACAATAGACTGAGATAGCACGGCGCCAATGATTTCGAAACATGGAATGTGACATATGGACGATGGTACATTGTTCACCCTAACACGCTTTAGGCTGCTTTGCGGCGGGAGAAAAGGTGTATCGTAGATTGGGCTAATTCGGTAGCTGCTGAGTCTGAAGTCTGGTTTGACACGTTTTCGGAGAGAAAGATCTCCACTATCCAGCATCGAGAGATTGTCGATCCAAGTAACATACTGGTCCAGGTTCCAAAGTTGAACGTGACCTCGTTTCACGTCAAGGTAAGAGGAGTCTTCAATGCCCACGGCAGCCTGAGAGGCGGTATCGTCGTGTAAACTGCCCTCCGAAAAACTCATGAAGGATGAGTCCGGGCCCAACGAAAGGGTGGTGAGGAGAGAGGTTGTAGAGGAGACCTGAATAATAATTGGGGAAGGAGGGTCAAGGTTCTGCATAGTGCAAGAAGAAAAAAAACGAAGGTGGGGGAAGTGGAAAGAGCAGGTCTTCGTCTGTTCCCCTCTAAAAATTTTAATTTCTTTTTAGAGTTGACAGCATGCCGTAATTATGAGAAAATCCAGAAAATCTTTATTTGGCATGCAGGGTCAAAGTGCCGATCCAAATCTAGGTCTCTTTCTCAAGCCATCCATACTTCATAAACCAATGATCTCGGGTTATATATGGAATAATTCGATATGCTGCGACAGGTAGGTCAAGAGTGGTCCCATCCATTTCCTTAAGTCTGTACGCTCCACCTTTTGTGATTCCAACTACGATATAGGGTCCAAAATACCTCGGCCTTTCTTTTCCGCCAATTTCCTGGTCTCTCCTTGAGTTGCGTACGAGTATATACTCTCCCTTTTTATATTCTTTCCTAATGAGTCTTTTATGGAATCGTCTTTCAAAGTCTTGTTTTGATTTAAATCGGCTTTCCTTGAGTATATTTGCAGCTTTCTCAATATCAACGGGGTGTTTGCTGATTTGCTGAATACGTTTTGCAAGTAGTTCACTGGTATTCATGCCTGAATAAAATCCTTCTACAAGAAATGTTGCTTCAAGCAAGTCAAATGGCAGTAGAGGATCCGTAGCATGTAACAGTTGATATGGTGAAAATCCAGTAACACGACTAGTGGTGACTCTGTCTGCAAAGATTGCTTCAGGTAACTTCTTTGGCCAGTCCTGTATGTTACCTTTGCAGGACTTGATTAGCGATTCTCGTAAGACAAAATGCCCTCTTTCAACTTGCCCATTAGCATGTTTATTGTAAGGTGAAATACGGACTTGTGGTGTTCCCATTCTTTTGGCTAACTCTTCAAAGGCACCTTTAATTTCCGATCCATTATCTGTCGTAATTTGATAGGGAGCACCATAACGGCAATATATTTGTTCCCAAAAGAATTTGGCAAGTGCCTGTGAAGTGATTTGCTTCAATGCCCGGGCTTCACATACACCTGTCAAATCATCCCTAGCAGCAACAATAAATTGGTATCCTCCAGCTGGCGGCATAAACATTACATCAACATTTAATTTCTGAAAGAGTATGCTTGGTGTTGATATTGTTGGTGGTTTTTCCATTCTAGTGAGACTGCGAATCTGACATTCATGACATGAACGCACATGGTGCTTGACATCAGCCCAAAGGTGTGGCCAATATACTCGCTTATTCAAATTCCGGTACGTTGTTTCAATTCCTCGATGACCCAAATTGTCATGTGCATGTACTAAAAAGTCCCATCGTAGCTGAGGATCAGTCACAACCAGTAAAGGTAATCCTTCTACATTCTTTCGGAAAATTCTACCATTGTGTATAACATATCGTTTTGCCATTGCTAAGAATCTCCGTTTTGATTGAGTGCTGGTAAAGTGCGGAGATTCCAGTGTTGTAAGAAACCGCCGGATCTTGAAAAGTGTATCTTCTTGAATCTGACGTGATGAGTAACATGATGGGAGTGTCTGGGGTCCATAGCAAGGTACAGAATTGAGTTCCGGGTCATCTTCCCTATCCAAGAGCTGAGTTAATAATACAATGTTGTCTAACCATGTATCATCATCGGACTCAATTGGTTCATCTTCGGCTACTGGTCTTCTTGACAATGCATCTGGACTTTTAAACTTATATGCGGGAACATGTTTAAGCTCAAAATCAAAGAGTAAAATTCCCTGAATCCAACGATTGATAGTAGCATTTGGTTGTACATCTGGTTCTTTCAGCATTCCTGCAATATATTTTGCATCAACTTCCACTCTCAATTTCTTTACACCAATAAGATACAGTCTCCAATGTCTGAGGGCTTTATACAGTCCAAACAGCTCTAGTTTTGGCTGAGAGTATCTGCTCTCCCTTTCACTCATTGGAATAGAACCATACCTAGCAGGTATAAATTTTCCATTTTCATCTTCTTGTCCAAGTACCATCCCTGTCCCTATTCTGGAAGAATCAACTTGTAAGACTACCCAGTTGTCTGAGTCATATTCAATTCTTCTCATTGCAGGTGGTTGAGTTATAGCAAGTTTCACTTTTTCAAAGGCTTCAGACTGTTCAGGTCCCCAAACAAATTCTACATCTTTTCTCTGCAGATAAGTGAGAGGTCTGATGATCATTGAATAGTCTTTGATCCAGATTCTCACTGTTCCACATAGTCCTAAGAATTGTCTGACTTCAGTTTGACTTTCCAGTTTTGGCCACTTGAGTATTTTGTTCACTTTTGATTCTTCAGGGCTTCTTCCATGAATATTGCATACTTGTCCCACAATCAATACTTCGGGCCTACTGATTTGACATTTATGTGCTGAAAAGGTTGCTCCTGAGCATTTGATTCTATGAAGAATGCGGTGAACATCTTGGGCATGCTCCCAAATAAACCTTCTAATCCCCTTGTTTTCAGGAATTGTTTCAGGTTCTCCATTATCATCCAAATGTTTAACAGGTGGTCCTTTTATAGCCAAATCATCAATAAAAATATTTGCAATTTGTGGAATTTCATCATGCACAACAAATACCATGCTCTTCTGAAATTCTGCTGGTGAGTTTGTAAATCCTTGAGGTAGAGCAGTAATCTGTAAAAGTCCTAAGGGTGTCATAAAAGCAGTCATCTCTCGACAAGATTTGTCTATCTTTCTGGCATCAAATCCTGAAAATAAATCAAAAACAGTATACACAGCACAACCAGCAAATCCTTCAACAAAATCATCCAAAATGGGAAGCATTCCAGCATCCCTGATAGTAACTTTGTTCAGTGGTTGTAAGTCATGCACTATTCTGATTTTTCCATTCTTCTTTGCAACACAAAACCATCTTGAACGATAAGATGATTCACTTGGTTCATACACTCCTGCTGCTATCTTTGACTTTAAAATCTCAATAACTTGCTTGAGAATACCGGGTGGGACAGGAATATTTCTCAATTCCCATGGTCTGTGAGGGACTGTAGGAATTACATAGGGAGAGAA
This sequence comes from Collybiopsis confluens, assembly GCA_013368555.1. Classification (NCBI taxonomy): domain Eukaryota; kingdom Fungi; phylum Basidiomycota; class Agaricomycetes; order Agaricales; family Omphalotaceae; genus Collybiopsis; species Collybiopsis confluens. The sequence goes on along the minus strand of JAACJN010000059.1, from coordinate 26,746 downwards.
ATAACTTTCCTTAAATGTTCCTCTTTCAGAATCATCAAAGGCTAGTGCTTCATTGTTTATACACATAATATGAGCAAACAATTTTTCTTCTTCGGGTAATAGAAATCCACTCTTATTGATCTCCAATGTAGGTAACCTTTCCTTTGTTACTCTCCCAGTGGAAGTGAACTCAGGTGGGTGAGGAGTCAATTTTGGCAAAGTAATCAAAGGGTCTTCAGGAATAGTTCTCCTAACTTTGGAAGTAGTAGGCATTGTAGTAGAGACAGGCTTGACTTTAACTCCAGCTTTCTTGTAAGCTGTAAAGCTATGAGCAGTGTCTATAGAATTTAGTTGGTGAGCAGAAAAGAAAGAATTTGAGTCTGGTACAAGTATCAAATCATCATTCTGTAAGGGGTAAGAATTAATAAAGTCTTTTAGGTCCGAGTCCATAGTAAGTATTTTGTCTTTAGAAGAATAGTTAAAGTTCAAGTTTTCTGTAGAATTGTTAGAAGTCAAAGTAGAGAAAAATACCTTTTTGGTTTCCAAGTCCTTAGCATGACTGAGATCCCTCGAGGTTTTTATATGTACAAAGAATATGAATTTTAGTATATACAAAAATTTTCTATATGTACTTGTAATAATAAAGTAACGGAAATTGGTCCATAGCCAAAGGAGTAGTAGTACAGTAAAACTTATACTATCTTTAGGTATAAGTTGTGAGTCCAAATCATAACAAGTAGTCATAGCAATAATAATACAATATGTACAAGCAGTCAGTAAAAGTACGGGAGAGTGTTTGGCATTAAAGTTCAACACTATAAAGTCCAAGAAAGTAGTATAAATGTAGCCATGAGAACATAAAAACGGAAACAAAAGCACAAGAAAAGGAATTAAATTTGAAAAGTCAGTAATGTATATAGAGAGAGTGGTCAAGAATGAAGGAAGTGAACATAAATAATGAGAAGCAAAATTAGAGAATGAACATACTAGTTCTTGAGCGAAAGGTGAGATAAAAGAATAGAGAGACCTTTGCAGAGCAAGTCTTCTCTCTCCTTCTTTTCCTCTTTGGTACGGGTCCATTCGGGGTGTTCGCGGTGTAATTGGCGGAAGCGGAACCATCGGCCATTGTAACGTTGCTGGGTGCGGGCATGGAGAGACAAGGGGATCTTGAGGGTAAGTTTCGGAATATGTTTGTGATGCCCAACTGTTGATTTCATCTTCCTTGACGGTGGAAGAATTGAACGAGGCGACGGAAAGACTGTAGCTTTTCGGGTGACAGGTGTCAATGCCATGTGTTGGTTTGATGTAAAGGGATTCAGTGAGGGAGTAACTCCTGTCTAATTTTGTTCTGTTCGGCGCGGGGAACGGAATGAATTTGACGCCAAGACTTACCATTTCATCTGAATCAATTTCCCCTTCCTCCAATTCCTTCCCATCCTTGGAAACTTCCGTATTCTTCCCCACTTTGTTGTGACTCATATCTAAGGCCAAATGTTTGAAACCAAAGAGTGGAGTCTTCAAGAAAAAACTCACTTTTCTCTACAACTTCAAAGGGGAGATTTCGGGAGGGAACTGGGGTAGGAGGACGTTGGGGTTTCCAGGGCGAGTTTTCGGCATTTTCTGGGGTGTGGTGTGGATCACGGTAAGGGTTAACATTCCATTTTTGAGCAAAGTCAGTAGGAAATGCAGTGATCCGGAGATCATTACCATTTTCGTCTTCAAACCTTTTGTGATCTATTCCGTAAATATTGCAGTAGTGCCGAATAAGAGGTTCAACGTAAACTCCATCACCGTAAGCTGCTCCGATCAATTTTGTAAAGTCAAATCCCTCATACATGGTTGAGCGATGAGGAAGCGGCTCCATGGTTAGGCTGGATCCAGTATCCTTTGTCATAGGCCGATTATGGCTGAGCGGAGTTATTGCGCGGCCGCATTTTCGAATATAGGATGCCCAAGGAAAGTTTTCAGTGCAGGGTAGAGGGGTTTGGAGACAGGGAATGAGGCCGATGTCGAGTAGATAGCGAATACAGTCAGGATCAGGGAACTGTCGGTGAAGAATTGCATCAAGGAATACGGAAACAGTCCAGTCGCCATGTCGTTCAATGACCGGGATCCCAATTCGGATTAGTTCAATTTCAGCAACAGAGAGAAGGGGACTGAATTGAATCCGTTCAATAGGCTCGTCATCCTTGTTTTGGTAGGCTAGAGCAATGTCAATTGCATAGTTCCTTCTAATCACAAACTCAAAAATATCCTTCAGCGCATTCATCACCTCCACCTTCAACATTGTGAGGTGAATATATTGATTATAGTACCTTCCCGCCTTTGCCCTATCCGCTCGTAAGTAGCATGTCAAGCGAATATTTGCATATTCTTTTGCATTGAACATTTCCTCGTAAGACTTTGGGTTAATACCCGAGGCAAAAGGTTCGGGTCGGATGACTCGCTCGTAGGGTACGGCAGGGTATGGAATGATCCCGGGACCATTAGCATTATGGACAAATCGTTTGACAGCTTGTGCGAGAGGAATAATTTGCTGGGAGAAGAAATTGATCTTCTGTGGTACTGTAATCACCAGATTTTGATTGGCAGGAGCAAGGCTTGGTGATGCGAGAAACTGTCGTGCATGTTTGATTGCGGCAAGGAGAAGATAGTTGTAGTGGAACCGAGAAGTGGAGTTAGAGTGGCCAGGGTAGTAATCATATGGATTTGGCGGAAGCGAGTTTGGAATAAGGTCACCACGAGTTTCTGGGTCATTTTCCAGAACAAAAGTCTGAATGTCTCGCATTCCTGCATCAGACAAACTTTCGCTTGAGTCTGTGGGAGAGACTCCGTATCTATTCCAGCCTTCTAGTGTTGATCGCATGCGCTTTGGAGGAGCCGAAAAGACCGCACCAACAAAAGGAGCATGCTGTTCAGCAGCAACATCTTCCATTGGGCTATTCTTTCGCTTTTCGGAAGCATGGGTATCCGCCGAGGCAGTAGAGAGTGCACCGGAAGAGGTTTGCATGGGGGAATAGGTAGGTTGCGACACATTTGAGTCATCCGTATTCATCTCATCATCAGAGGTTTCAGACGAGACTTCGGAAATTGTGACAAGAGAGGGCATTGAGGAACAGGTGCTTGGAGTAGGCTTCATGATACAGTTGTGGTCCAGATAGTCCAGTCCACCTGTATAGATAGTCATACGACAGTCCGCACATTTCATCCAGGGACTCTGCTCTTGAGTACTGCAAGTTGCGTTCTGTATACTCCGGTAAGTTTGTACATTCAAATAATCAGTAAGTGTTCTTACTTTGTCCGCCTTAAGCATATCCGGCATTTTTGCAAGAGGTTCACCTTCAGTCTTCTTCGGCTTGAAGATCCATCCATCTTCCTTAATCCTTTCTCCCCAGTTTTTCCCATCGCTGTCAACAACTTTCCACTTTCCCTTCTTTGGATCCGCTGACATTGTTCCCGCAGGTTCGTCGTTCCGAATTTGATTTCCTTTTTCATCTTCAAATACAAAATAGGGAGTCGGAACTTTGGCAGGGGTTTCGGGCTGAGCGGAAGTGGTACAAATCAAGGCAAGCGATTTATTTTCACTACTTTCCAATGTATTTGCTGACGGAGTAGTGTTCAGAGTTGAGAAGGGCAGCTGAGGGACAGAAGACATAGACTCTTTTGAGGTATTCATGACGATTTCAACGGATTCGGTGTCGGACGTGTCGATATCATCACAAGTATATATGGGATAGTCAAAATTAAGTGGCGGAAATTTTCTAAGCGGGAGGGAAGACCATAAGGGCGTTGAACTCGCAAAAGGGAAGAGAAAAACGGACTTAGCGGGTTCTACAGATTCCGGGCCGGTTTCCGCGGAATTTCGTGTGTTCTCGTGACTTTCGTCGGATTCGCTTTCACCACCACCATCCCCCCAGTCTTGGACCTTTTCCCATCCACTACCACCTTCCCATTTCGCATCCATCCATGAACTAAATTCAACATCATCTTTTGGTGCTTTTGGTAGCTCATTGGATGAAGAAGACACGGAAGAAGATTCGGATGTAGATGGGGCGAGCGGATCAGGTAGGGTGCTCAAGACCTCTTCAGATGACTTGAAGAGTCTCTCAAACTTTGCGCGGAACATCGGGGAGTTAATTCGGGGTGTTTGCATTGAAGGAAGGCGGAAGAAATGAGGATTATCGGGAGCAAAAGTGAGTTTAAGATGCCCTTCACGTATGTCGGGGGTTGCGTTCTCGGAGTCGAGGACTGCGAAGAGAGAATCGAGCATGACACCCTCCTGGAGCATCTCTTCAGTCTTCGCATCGCGTCGGGGTGTGCCAAGCAGTGTGATCGGAGAAATGATGATTCCAATTCGGTATGTAGAGCCAGCTTTCTGTCGTTCCTGTTCGCATACTGTTTTGCAGATTGATTTCAGCTGATTCAAGATGACTTCGGTGGTCCCGGATGTGGGTAGAGCATCCGTTCGACCAGCGAAGGTCTGTTTTGGCTGTTCCGGAGACGTATACATACGTTCAGTTTGAACTGGTATGTCCTCAGTTAAAATAATAATGTAGTTAACAAGCGGGGTCTTACACTGAGTGACAGCTGCGTGTCCTGCTGCTCGGTTGGGCTCTTTTGATGGTTTTGAGGCAAGTGGTTCGTCGTCGGAGGTGGTGAAGGAGTTAGAGTATTGCTGTGTGGAGTAGAGTACTTTCGGAGAATTTGTTGGGCTGGGAGACGAAGTCGGCGCATGCGGTGAGTATTTATCCTCTGAATCCTGTCCTGTACACGTCACTGACGATCCGGCTTTTATAAGACAGATTATCAGTACGCCGAGGCAAGTAATTGTCACGGCAAATATTTCCAGAATATTCTGGCGGCAGAATACCTTCATCAAGTCTTCTATAATCAATGGCTCGTGTACGCGTTCACTGCTGTATTCTTCCGGCACTGTGGACGCGTCTTCTGGAGGTCTTTCCTTAGGTACGTCAGTCTCCATTTTCGGCCAATCGTCGCTACTAGAATCTTCTTCTTCCATTTTATTCCAGTCGATGACACCTAAATCTATTGGAATCTGAGCTTGCGTGGACATATCATTGTCTGCGTAAGTATCAGAGTACGCGTATGTGTGCACGTCCACACTTTCTTCTGGGTTGGTTTCAGGTACAACATCATCTTCGTACTCTGTCCTTTTTCGTTTTGACATATAGCTAACTGGGTTTGGCAGCTTCTCACCTGTTATCTTTTCAAAGATCTCTTCTGCAGAAAATATGTCCGCTGGATCAATGAGTTTTTCGTAAACTTCGCTCCACTTCGCATCTTTGAATACGAGGTAAGTTCCTCTTTCTCGTTCATCAATACTAATCCTATTTTGTCGTTGCCAAGGTCTTCCCAATAACATGTCATATGAGCCGCGGGTTCCAACGTAGAAGTCGCCTCGTAATTCAAGCTTTCCGTATGTTGTTGGTACACTTTCGACTATTCCGGTAAGTTTTCCTTCACCGCCGTTTGCATCACTCATTTTCGTCTCATACAATTTATTCACAGGTTCCGCAAGCTTTTCAGCGATTCGACGCGAGACAATATTCAGTTCGGAACCGGTATCAAGAATTCCCTCTATAGGAATTCCATTACTTGTCATCTTCAGCCTTATCAGGTGTCCAATGCCTGCGCGATGAGGTGCTGCCGCATTTAGCACTCTTGTCAACATCCGCTGTAAGTATTTCATTTCGGAGTCCTCTATCTTCGATGTTGCTAATACTTTTGGCTCGCGAGGATTTTTCAGTTTTATCATTTCACCTAGTGCGCGACAAATATCCCCCGAAGTCCCGAGGACTTCTTTAATGGGTAAAGTCACTGGTACGTTCATCAGCTTGTTTAAGACTGTCTGAGTACTGACCTGGTTTGACAGATCTGATGTCCGCTTCGAGTACTTTCGCTGCTCCTCCTTTTCGGGGTTGACGTGAGTATCTCTTTGAGATTCCTTCCGTCGACTTTCGGTTGCAACACGATGGTTATTATCTTGCATTGGATAGTCAATAGGAACTCTTTTTCGTACTTCACGCGCATCCACAGGTTCAGGTTCCTTTGTTGCGGTTGTAGGTCTTGCAATCTGCTGTATCACCTCTTTAGGTAAATTTGGAATAAAGTTTTTAGAGTTGCCCGTGGCCTTCTCATGACCTTGTGGTCTCATGAGAATCTCAATTGGTTTCCGTATATTGATTTCCGCGGGTTCGACGCGAGCGGGGCTTGGCTTATTGCCCGATTCGGTGATTCTCTGTAAAATCTCTGGGGTCTTGATGACAGTTGTGCCATTTCCAATACGAGCATCAGCTTCCTTTGATGCTGATGGCTTCTGGCGAGAATTCCAATGGGGCCTTGTACCATCTGCTTTTAGGGGTGGTGGAGCAGTACGTTTTGGTCGGGGCTGATCTTTTGGAGGCGCGGATACTCCTCTTCGGGCATCACGTATCTTTTTAAATTCTTTCCCTCTGTCAGCTTCAAAGACTTTTGGTAAGTACGGTTCCGGTTCTGGTTCATAAAGTTCTTCAAATTCAGACTCATGATCTGATACTGAATAATATGCTTCTTTTTCAGGAGAAACATAGTATCTGTCAGACAGTGAGTAACCAGTATCACTTCCCTGTTCTTGCTCTGAATGTTCCTCTGATTCATCCCAGTAATTATCTACAAGCTCATCTGTAGACAATTCTTCAGGGCTTGAGCCTGAGTCATTAGTTTCTGGAATATTAGCTAGGTAAGTTCTCATGTTTTCCTTAAGTGTTACCAGTAAGGACTGAGCATTCTGAGGACCTCTCTGTTCCAGAATTCTATCTGCTGCTTGTGCAATAGATTCACCTTTTTGTCTGTAGATCCTTGTTCCATTTGCAAAGACAAATTGTCCAGTTTCTGGGTCCTTCTTCATTTCACCTCTACTAATCCTTTCATTCAATACCTGACAGGTATACATATTATGGCCATGAAGTCCACATCCAAAACATATTTGAGGCATGTTAGGATTCCCTTGAACTCCGTATGTTCTTGGTCTATTATATGAATTGAAAGGCATTGAATTTCCGGGCATTGGAGAGGTATTAACACTGACTTGAGGAATTTGAGTCTTTTTAGCCTGAGGTATAGGGAAGCATTTCTCTATAGCTCCAGTCTTGTCAAATCGAAGTGCTTGATAATAGACTGCCGGGTAAGTAGGATCATCAACTTTCAAAGCACTGAGCTGACTGATAATCTTAGATACCTCATCATCACTTCCTTGTGGTCTGGAAGCATGAGCTTTTGCTTCTGCTTTGAGTCCTTCAGGTGGAGAAGATGGCAGCTTCATAGAAGTCTTCACTAGGGTAGGCTTCACATACTTCTTAGACTTCTGGTGACTCTTGGACTTAGAACTCTTTTTCTTCTTTTTCCGTTTAGAGTCAGAATCTGAACTTGAGCTTGAGTCAGAATCTGAACTAGAATCAGAGTCGGAGCTATCTTCTGAAGATTCATCCTCATCAGAAGACACTTCAAATAGGTAAGGCCTTGCTGCTATTAGTGTTGTAAATTTATCCCTACTGAAATATTGTTCAGCTGCTTGACAGACTTCGTGTACATACCTGTATTCTCCTGCATCTCTCATAGGGTAAGTCTTGTCTAATTTATCTTCTAATTGCTTCTTGAGTTTCTTAGGAATTCCTTCCCAGAAATATCCATGGTACTCCAATTCAGAAAGCTTTCTCTCCCGGAATAGTGTGCCAGCTTTAGTCTGGTATCTTCTTGCATATTTAAGCCATTTAGAAAGACTATCACAACTAGTGTTTCTGTGTCTTATGACATATGCTAGCACATCCGGTGGAGTATATTTTCTTCTTGCTTTGTCTGCATCATATATCTTCAAAAGATATGTCTTCAGTGCAGTCCAGTTCTTGTCTCTATAATATTCTGTAGAGATAATTAATGACTTAACAGAGGAAGACACATATTCAAGAATGCCTTCACATTTATCAGCATCTTTTCGGATAGAGTTCTTGTCTAGTAACTTTTCATAGTTCTTGACAAAAGTCTCTATTTCTGTGTACTTTCCTTTAAAAGTCTTGGGTGCATTTTTAGTTGCTCTAAGAGGCATGTCTGCAAGAGTGCCATTTGCCTTAGAGGTTGGTATGGGTACAGCAGTCTGGTATAGATTAGGCATAGCATACATCTGGTTAAAAGCTGGGTTAACAAATCCAGGGTGTGTGTCATATGTGTAATCTTCATTTTCGTCAGCTGCAGGTAAGGGAGTTTCATTCCTACTATGAGGTCTCGTGCTAGTATGCTGACTTGCAGGAGCTTGCTCATTCTCGGAATCAGTTTCGGGGAAGTCCATTAGGTTGGGCTCTCTAGGAGTCATTAGTTGTTCTCGTGGTATGTCTGGTAGACTGACTTTCATAGTGCAGTCAAGTTGTCTTCAAGTTGTTGTGAGAGTTGTTGTGTAAGAGGGGTTGTACTAAGTATTTTCCAATTAAACTAAACGTCCCCCACGTTGGCCACCAAAATAGATGTCGAACTGGAAAATGTTCCAATGAATTTAGGAAGGGTAGGTTCACTAGTAAAGGTACAAGTTAAGGTGAAGTACACAATCCTAGGTCTTGGGTTAGTTGGTTACTGTCTGTCTGCCTGTCTGTCTGTAAGGGCTTCTGTCTAGGTTCTGTAGGGCTCTGTTCTGTAGTCTGTTCTGTTGTCTTCTGTTCTTGTACGAGTTCTGTCCTGTCTTCTTATAGACAATACTCCTAGGCTCGGTGCTAGTCTGTACTATCTGGGCTGTTCTGTCTAAAGGTAATACTCCTAGGCTCGGTGCTAGTCTGTATCAACCTTTCTGTCTGTCTTACAGTAGTGCTCCGGTTGAGTTCTACAGCAAGTAAAGGTACTAGTAATAGTCTTCACAGTAGAAGATATTACTCAGTAGCTTCCAGTGTTGAGCTTTCTCTTACAAAGTAATATTTAACTCTGGAGAAGGAAGTTATATTATGAAAAGTTTAGCTGCCTATTTATACATTTTTGAGTATCCTAATTTGGCTAAATTGTATTTTTTAATCTATCTCTTTAAAGGTCTTTGCACGGCCAGTTCAGTTCTTCCAGAACATTCTACACTATTCCATTTCTTTCTTCAATGTTCCATACTTTTCTATCACCTTCTATCATCTTCTCTTGCTTTCTATTTGTCAGCTCTTCAGATTCCATTACTCAACATTATTGTCAAATAACCATTGCCAATTTCTAGACTGGCGAACTTGACATTTCGTCATTTTCACACCAAAGGCATGTGATTTTATTAAAACATTTATGTCACCTGACAACCGCTGCATCATAGGGCTATTCTGTTTTGCGCTTCCCTCGAGTCTTTATCACCGTTTTCTGCAATCAAATGGACATCTCTACACATCCAGTAGCCTCGTCGTAAAATCCACTCTATGTGGACGCTCTTGTACCACTTCTGGGATCACACATTCAATGCCCTGTTTACTGTTGGAGCCAAACCTGTGTGCGTGGATTGTAGTGTTAGGTAAATTTCTGTGTTCGCGTTCCATAGGCTTACTTCTAACAGACGTTTTATTTAGATATTTAACGAGGCCATAGTCTCGACCACCATGAGGTACTCTTCCGCGCCGACTTCTGTTTCGTCAAGACACGAACCACTCAAGCGAAGTCGCATTAAATACTTACAGCCAAGATTACCTCTACAATACAAAGAAAAAGTACTCCGGAGGTTCCCTCAGCCCCGACTGCCGGCTCTCATCGGTCTGGGGGCCGCCTCTCGGAAGTACTTTTCTACTACTCTAATGGTACTTGTATCGTATTTACTCCTGTACTCTACTCCTTTAAAGTCTTCACTGTCCAGGGTCCAGGGTCTTCGGTCCGGAGGGTCTCTCTGAGTCTAGGGGTAGTATCAACTCTACACTCCTAACTGATCAAGCTTTCAAACTCGCGGCTTGGTCTGTCGGCTCGAACCGGGGGTCCCACACAACAGTTGCCATCTTAGATATGCTTTTGATGTCATACACAGCGGAGGTCAGCAAGCTCAGACCCAGGCTGAAAGCGGGATCAGCCCAAGATACGAACCGCCCCATACCCGTCGAAACTCTCAGCCCCGTAAGGCCACCAGAGTCTTTGTATATGGCACCGCCGGAGGTCAGCCAAACACAACCCCAGCTGAAAGCGGGATCAGCCGAGAGGAGTGCCGCCCCATGCCCGTTAAATCTAGGCCCCTGTCGTGTTACACCACGCGCACAATTACAAAGCACAACTGATCAAGCCGAAGTTTGTCTGCCGAATCGGCCGGAAGATAGAGTGAACTACCCCTTGCTTCATCGGAGACGCCCCTCGGTGTCTCTGGCTTGGACAATATCTATAGTCACTATAGGGGGTAGGTGGACATGAATTTGATTGTGGACAGCTCACGGGCGTAACTGCCCCCTTGCAGTAAATATTTCCCTGCGCCGTTACTCGCTGTCTACAAAAACGAGCTTGTTCAAGTACCTCTTGGCATACTCTGTTGATTCTATCGCCTTTTCCTGGGGTAAAAGTTCAGGGAGTTTTGGGGAAATACTCATCGGAGCTATTCCATGTCTTCCGAGCTCTTCCATCTTCCGATGCACAGGATGGATCTGATGGAATAGAACAGGACACTATGCGAAGGCACTGGTTGATACACAAGGATACGTCCACAAGCACTTTGGTGTTGGAGCTGCCAGAATCAATGGCGACCAGTCTAACGCTGCGGTCGTTGTTGTGCGCCCAGATGGAGCTCTTCAAAAACGCGCACTAGCGGCAAGAGACCCGATCTGAAGAGACTAACTCAAGGGCCAAAGCTAACCCAAATCTATTCCGAATCCGCTATAACGCAGAGAAAAAAAAACAAAAAAAAAAGGAAAAACTATACGATCTAAATAAACATAAACGAGCGTTTGGGGTACGTTGCGAGGGGAGGAAGAAAGAGTTAGAAAGAGATCACACTATAGTTTTAGCGTATGAGCGTATGATTGTTTCATCGGGAGGCAGTGAAGAAAGAAGGAATTAGCGTGTTCGTGTTAGATAGGTTGAGCGGGGAATGGGATTGAGGGGTCAAAGGGGAGGGTGGGACACGAATGGGAACGTGAGATAGAGAGCGGGGCGGAGGAAGTGGAGATGTAGGTATGCCGTTTGGGATTTAGGGACGGTTGCGTACGACGAGAGAAGACCGGAAAAGAAAGAAAGAAAGAACATACAATAAAAAAAACAAGAATTTCTTTCATCTAAACAGAATAAGTATGCATTCGTTCCCCCCTCCTGTCCGCCCCCAAGATCACCACCACCAAAAGAGAAAGAAAGGAAAAGGCCGCTCCACTCTAACTCCACACGTCCAAAAGCAACCTCGACCTCTCCTTCAACATCTTCACCTCCTGCACACCCTCCACCTCCCCACTCCCACCCTTCGCCTCACCCAATATCCTCGCTAAAACATCCTCCACAGCCCTACTCATACTCTTCGCATCTCCACAAATATAAACATACCCCTTCCCATTCAAAATACAATCAGCAACAACCTCTCTCTGCTCCCACATCAAGTCCTGAACGTAGATCTTGCCTCCATCAGGTTTGTACGGGGGTTCGCGGGAAAAGGACGTGTGCATTTCGAATTTACCGGATAGTTCCGAGGTGTATTGCGGCCATTCGTCTTTGTAGAGGTAGTCTTCAGTGGATTTACGGCAGCCGTAGAAGAGCACAATACGTCCCCAATCGGCGAGAGCTTCTGGACCATTCTTCTCTACGGTACGTCTGGCGAGCGCAACGCGCTCTTGAACAAAACCTCGGAAGGGAGCGACACCCTGGGCGGAAGAAGAAAAGAACGAACAAAGAAAAGATTCGGTTAAAACCAAACATCAGAAACGAGTTTTAGTAGTTAAGTAGGTAAGTTACACAGTTCCAGGACCAACCATAATAACCGGACTCTTGGGGTTCGTCGGCAACCTGAACGTCGAGCGCCTAACATGAACAGGAACCTTATACACATTCTCCTTCCTATACGCCCCTCTAGGTCCCTCAATCGCATACGTAGGAACAACAGCTCCAGCAGCTCCTCCATTCGTAATCAACGGCATATCCTCCCCATTCGACGCACATTTCAGATTCAACAAAAAGTTGGATCCAACTCCATATACCGCACGTCCCTCCACTCTCTCATTCGCCACCGAACTATATTTCAATACGACACAGGTGACGTGGATAGCGTTCGGGGTGAGTTTGGGGCTGGAGGAGATGGAGAAGTAGCGCGGTTGGAGACGAGGGATGGAGGAGACAATCATGTCGAATGGGATTGGCCAGGGGGTGGTGTTCTCCGATGTAGGAACGGCTCTAATGTCATTGCCTGCAGCCAGCTGGAGGACTTCACCCGCTTTGAGACATCCATCCGCAACGATCTGGTGGTAAACCTCCTTGTTCGTGTTAAGTTCCTTGGGAAGGATCTTCAAGGTCAATCTTATTGTCAACCAGAAAGTGAGTTACTCAGAAGGCTTACTTTGCAGGATGCTCACTTTGAACACAGTATTTGGATGCGTTGAACAATTGGGTAGACAAGAAAAAAGGAAAAAAAAAAACGGACAAAGAATAACGACAGGAAGAATGACAAGAAGAACAGAAAGAAGAAATCCCGGAAGGCATTCAGATTTGACAGTGACAGCAATTTGGGCAGTGACAGCAATGACGAGAATGACAATACTATAATGGACAAGGAGAGCCGCTTCATATTGACCTCTTTACATGGGCATGTAGCTACGGATGAGTAGATGGCAGTACTGAAAAATCTTTGGGAAATACTATGACTGGGGGGTATGGCCGCGAGCGGCGAGGGCTGAACCTATCAAGAGCCTGAGTGACTATCCGAATGTGTACATAGTAATACAGTTATGTAACCCTAATTTGAGGTATAAATCACTAAACGGAGGTAAGTCCAGAGCAAAGGGCTTTGGTACAGAAGCCAAACCTATAGCTGTAGGCGTGTTGGAAGATTGGTGCGGGAAGATGGACCTGGAAGATTGATCACATCGAAAAAAATTTGCCGCGCCTTATGCTCCGCAAACAGCTGTAATCCGACGGGATACCACGCCTATTGAAAATAAGTCGAGTAACACAATCAGTAAGAAAAAAGAAAATCATCAACCTTCTCTGCGAGAACGCTTACCCCGATAACACCATAGAAATCATTTACATACCAGAAAACTCGACCCCAAAGCCTCCGAAGTCACGATCATATACGCATTCTAATTGAGAAGCAACGAAAGCCAGTTGAACCGAGCCAGGGTGTAACCGACATTGTATACTTTGTGTACAAACAAACACCACTATGTATCGAGAAACATCAGAAAATAGCAATGAAAGATGGATAGATTAATCTACGACGAACACATCTGAGTTAGACGATGAATATCATGCTCCTTCTCGATTACCAGATCGCGTCCAACACCTTCCGCCCATCCGATCTCAGGAGTCAACGAAATATTCGTTGGGTAGCATACACGGGGAACCAATTGGTCGCCAACCAAGGTGTCGATACATGTACCGCACCACTCAAAATCAACTAAACAGACCTTCTTCAGTCGAGTGATGATCACGTTGGGTCCCCGAAGATCTCCAAATACTAGATTCTGAGCGTGGAGAAGCTCGATTGCTTGTTTGAGGCTTTCGCGCTCGCCTCCTGCAAGCTTGCCACTAAAAACCCGACCCGGAACATATTCCATGACAATAACCCACATTCCAACGGACTCCTCGAAAGCACAGTGATAAAGGCGAGGGGCAAGGCCAGCTTGGGCCAGAAGGCGGTGTCCATGTGCACCATATCGATACGCAAATTTGACGACGACATCCGTCTCCCTACCGTCCGTACCAGGTGTCAAGACTGCTTGAAAGACAGTCTTTTCCATGTAGTTGGTCAGGCGCCGCGTATATCTGAGTTGGTACTCTTGTTCTTGAGCTATGAAAGATTTCCAGTGGACAAACCGAGAAGGGTCAAGAGAGTCGAAAGGGATTGGAGTTGGCAGGGAAGACGGAATACTAGTAGCTTGCATGAGACGATTTGATGCAGATGGTATGGGAGATCTGTCCATGGGGGGAAGTGGGGCTGGCGAAGTCAAAGAGCCATAGTGCAGCTCGAGGTCGCTGAAGCAGTTATTGAGTGTTCGAAGGAGTTTGGCGACCTCCCTGATGCCCAATTCCATATCACTGCGCCCCCCTATTGGGGACGGAGGGGTGCCTGGAGCTTGAGGGCCTATGTGCATCATGGCGAGAGACTCGAAGAAGAAACGGTCGGCGAATACAGCTCCACACACGGTCAACGTGTGGCCTGACAAGCTTATCAGGAAGGCAGGACAGCACGACACAAGACGAATAGATTGATACTTGGGACATAGTGAGGGAAAGTTGCGCTAAATAATATCCTGGCGTACCTGTTCAGACGACACTATTTTGATATAATCACACTGCGCTTGATCCATTGGGTCACAACCTCCATCACCACCACCGTTCTTCAGCTCCCCAAGACTCAAGAAAGCACGAGGGCCGGATTTGGAGTCGATTATTGAGTTCACCCAGCGTCCTCCATCGGGTTTGACATACGAGTTGTTGACCAATGTATCCTTTGTATCCCAGTACCCTCCCCCGAGGATCGAGAGCCGTTCTAAAGCATTTTTTCGCGAGTGTTCATTAGGATAAAGACGGAGGGAAGCGTCAATAAATTTCGCCGCGGAGTCAAGCTCGCCCTGGGAGAAAACCAAAGTGTCGGTCGAAGTGGCCATCTCATGCCGGAATTTTGCAAAGACAGGGTCGTAGATGGCTATAGGCGGAGGACTGAGCTCTGGAGGTCGATGATTGTAAGCAGCATCAAGGTGCTGCACATCCTGAGAAGTTACAAGGTTTGTGCTTTTGGCGCCCGTAGAAGGCGGAGGTCTATCTTGCGCCTTGCGAGCAATAGCTTCGCGAGCTGCCAGCGTGTGAGCGTTCGTCAACGGGAGTGAAGACAATTCTACCTGCTGGTTCCTCTGCGATGGCAGTCAAAGATCTAATAGAAACTAGCGCGTGCTCTGAGGGGACCGTCCCTGTTTCAACATATAAGCAAATTTAATGCAGAGATTCGACGAGCACATACAGACAAGAACCAGGGGCACCAAGATCCTCTCACTCGTATCAGGGTGGATGGCAAGCTCTGACAGGGTTTGACGCATTGAACATAGGTCACTAGCGATCGCCAGCGAAAAATAATCCAATAGCGGGTCACACTTTGCTTTGATGTCAGGTAGGTCTGTGAGCTCAAGCATTGAGCGGAGCTAAGACACATATAAGCAAATGGCAGAAGAAACGAGTTAAACACGTACCTTGAAAAAATACAGGCCCCACCAAGTAAACCAAATGACTCTCGCAAGGATTCACCCCACGACTGTAGAGTCAGATCATGTTCCCAAACTAGCTGAATAAAATTGAGGAATTGATATGGAGAATCGAGGGTAGAATCTGCCCTGAAGATTGCGAGATAGTAACGAGCCATGATGGTCGTTTGCAGGCGGTTGAAAATGTAGGCGTGTTACACCACGCGCACAATTACAAAGCACAACTGATCAAGCCGAAGTTTGTCTGCCGAATCGGCCGGGAGATAGAGTGTCTCTCTGGGAAAAGACCCCGATGTCACGCCGGGTTACCGGTCCGGGTCGGCATGTGGGCGCCCCCTCGGTGTCTCTGGCTTGGACAATATCTATAGTCACTATAGGGGGTAGGTGGACATGAGTTTGATTGTGGACAGTCCACGGCGTGTAACTGCCCCTTTGCAGTACATATTTCCCTGCGCCGTTACTCGCTGTCTACAAAAACCAGCTTGTTCAAGTACCTCGGCATACTCTGTTGATTCTTTCGCCTTTTCCTGAGGTAAACGCCTTTTCCCGAGGTAAAAGTTCAGGGAGTTTTGGGGAAATACTCATCGGAGCTATTCCATGTCTTCCAAGCTCTTCCATCTTCCGATGCACAGGATGGATCTGATGGAATAGAACAGGACACTACGCGAAGGCACTGGTTTGATACACAAGGATACGTCCACAAGCACTTTGGTGTTGGAGCTGCCAGAATCAATGGCGACCAGTCTAACGCTGCGGTCGTTGTTGTGCGCCCAGATGGAGCTCGCACTAGCGGCAAGAGACCCGATCCGAAGAGGCTAACTCACTGAGGGCCAAAGCTAACCCAAATCTATTCCGAATCCGCTATAACGCAGAAAAAAAAAAACAAAAAAAAAGGAAAAACTATACGATCTAAATAAACATAAACGAGCGTTTGGGGTACGTTGCGAGGGGAGGAAGATTTAGAAAGAGATCACACTATAGTTTTAGCGTATGAGCGTATGATTGTTTCATCGGGAGGCAGTGAAGAAAGAAGGAATTAGCGTGTTCGTGTTAGATAGGTTGAGCGGGGAATGGGATTGAGGGGTCAAAGGGGAGGGTGGGACACGAATGGGAACGTGAGAGAGAGAGCGGGGCGGAGGAAGTGGAGATGTAGGTATGCCGTTTGGGATTTAGGGACGGTTGCGTACGACGAGAGAAGACCGGAAAAGAAAGAAAGAAAGAACATAAATGAAAAAAAAAAACAAGAATTTCTTTCATCTAAACAGAGTAAGTATGCATTCGTTCCCCCTCCTGTCCGCCCCCAAAATCACCACCACCAAAAGAGAAAGAAAGGAAAACGCCGCTGCGCTCTAACTCCACACGTCCAAAAGCAACCTCGACCTCTCCTTCAACATCTTCACCTCCTGCACACCCTCCACCTCCCCACTCCCACCCTTCGCCTCACCCAATATCCTCGCTAAAACATCCTCCACAGCCCTACTCATACTCTTCGCATCTCCACAAATATAAACATACCCCTTCCCATTCAGGATACAATCAGCAACAACCTCTCTCTGCTCCCACATCAAGTCCTGAACGTAGATCTTGCCTCCGTCGGGTTTGTACGGGGGTTCGCGGGAAAAGGACGTGTGCATTTCGAATTTACCGGATAGTTCCGAGGTGTATTGCGGCCATTCGTCTTTGTAGAGGTAGTCTTCAGTGGATTTACGGCAGCCGTAGAAGAGCACAATACGTCCCCAATCGGCGAGAGCTTCTGGACCGTTCTTCTCTACGGTACGTCTGGCGAGCGCAACGCGCTCTTGAACAAAACCTCGGAAGGGAGCGACACCCTGGGCGGAAGCAGAAAAGAACGAACAAAGAAAAGATTCGGATAAAACCAAACATCAGAAACGAGTTTTAGTAGTTAAGTAGGTAAGTTACTCACAGTTCCAGGACCAACCATAATAACCGGACTCTTGGGGTTCGTCGGCAACCTGAACGTCGAGCGCCTAACATGAACAGGAACCTTATACACATTCTCCTTCCTATACGCCCCTCTAGGTCCCTCAATCGCATACGTAGGAACAACAGCTCCAGCAGCTCCTCCATTCGTAATCAACGGCATATCCTCCCCGTTCGACGCACATTTCAGATTCAACAAAAAGTTGGATCCAACTCCATATACCGCACGTCCCTCCACTCTCTCATTCGCGACCGAACTATATTTCAATACGACACAGGTGACGTGGATAGCGTTCGGGGTGAGTTTGGGGCTGGAGGAGATGGAGAAGTAGCGCGGTTGGAGACGAGGGATGGAGGAGACGATCATGTCGAATGGGATTGGCCAGGGGGTGGTGTTCTCCGATGTGGGAACGGCTCTAATGTCATTGCCTGCAGCCAGCTGGAGGACTTCACCCGCTTTGAGACATCCATCCGCAACGATCTGGTGGTAAACCTCCTTGTTCGTATTAAGTTCCTTGATAGCAGCTTCGGCCTGAGCGTTAGGTGCGAATTTGGCAAATGTTCCGAGCATTTGACGACCGGCGAGAGCGCTGATATCGATATAGTGACGAAGGACAGTGGCGTAGGTGGTTGGGACCGGGAAAGGGACTTTGGCGAGGGCAGGGTCCAAAGAGTCGATGTTGATCACCTTGTCCTTTTTCTCATAGAGACCGAGAGCGAGAAGGAGACGGTTGACTTCGAGTTCGGGGTTGGAAGGCCAAACACCGACGTGGTCACCGTGTTGGTAAGTGATTCCGGAACCTTCAGTATCGAGCTCGACATGAACGCAATTGCGGTCCCTCGGATCTTGGAAAAGTTCCCGAGCAACGATGATAGGAGCAGGGTAAGGGTTTTTGGCGTCGTGGATACCCTTGGTCTTGGTCAGAGCACGGGCGGACAATTCACCTGGAGAGAAAAAGAAAGGTTATAAGAGATACCAAGAAAGAAAAAAAAAGTTGTTATTAGGATTTTTTACGTACCGAGATAAACCTTTTCTTCAGGATGCGATTCAATTTCACGAACGGCAAAGTCGGCGGTATCGCCGCCCTGGCCTTCCTCGACATGCATAGCAGAAGCAAAAGCCTCCCACATCCCATCCTTCCATTCCAAATAGTCTTCTTCCATGCTCTTATCATCGTCACCCTCGCCACGTTCACCCATACGTGTCGCACCCATCTTCTCAAGCGCGGCGTCGACCTGCCTGGAAATAACATTGTAATGCTCGTACGTCTTGTTTCCGAGACCAAAGGCGACGTATTTGAGGCCAGAAAGATCGCGACCGCCTTTGCTGAATTCAAACGAGTCGTCTTGGAGATTCTGCATAAGCTGAACGGCGTTGTCCGTAGGTTCACCTTCGCCATACGTAGCCATGACAAAAAAGACGGCGCAATCTTCCGGAACAAGATCCATATTGTCAAAGTCGTATTCCTCGGGGTCGCACACGAGAGAGGTGAGGCCGAATTTCGACTTGGCCTCTTTGGCGAGACGAATGGCGTATTCCTCTGCTGTTCCAGTCTGTGAGCCGTAAAAAATGGCTAGACGTTTGTTCTAAACAAGGATATCGTTGGGCGGTCAGTAAAAGAGAAAGTTGGAAGAAAAAAAATCATTCAGGAGACTTACCCCGGCTTTCATCTTTGCTACAAAGTCTCTAGGGTTTCCATCTGTATCACTTGAAGATTTCGAGGTAGAAATGATAGATTTTGGCTTTGACGCAGCGAAAAGAGTATCCCTGAAGAGATAGAGAGCGGCGAGGGTGACACCGAGGGCGAGGATGATGACATCTGAGGACGACGTGGAGGCCATTACAGACGTTGAGGAGAGCACTGGCGCAGAAGAAATGTTAACGTCTTCCATTGGGTGCAACGAAGGCAAGGAGAAGGAAAAAAAAAACGGACCAACGGCTCAGAGTAAATCAGCTAATAACAAGTAAATTTTGACAAGCCAAAAAAAACAAAAAGCCCAGACCCGGGCATCCACTCTTCCTTTTTCTCACGCTCCAAATTTGGGTCTCTTCCCGGTTCCGACGGCTGCGTACGTACAAGTAACAGCCCAAGGGATGGCTATCCACCTAAGTACAGTAACCAATTATTGTAAAAAGCAATCTTCTACACACAAGATAACCTCCGGAAGCCGCTGACTAAATCCAAGTTACCCCGATCCCGCCCGCTCCAGCACTCCAACAGCAAGTCAGCCGTTATTGGAATCCTCCGGCCCCCATTTCTTAAGGCGTAGGTACCCTCATCGCGAGCCGGTTACCCCAAGCTGTATGACTCTCCGGCCTCGCCTGTACCGCTCTCATCTCTTCCACCTGAACACTATCTACCCAACCTCGTATCCAAACCACTCTTCAGCTACCTTGGCCCATGCCTGGAGACTCGCCGCACTGCAATTATATATATAAAATCAGTACCGACTTGGAAGGAAGAACTCGAGAGAGAGAGAGAAAAGTCATCAAGGAACATCACACACTCACTCTTGATGTGCAGCAGCGACCCAAGCAGCATCCGCCGCCAACCTCCCTCTCTCGCTCCAATACCCTTCCTCATCACCCACCTCCCAAATCCTCTTCACAAACCCTATCGCCTCCTCTCCATCAATCGCGCCAGAACCCCAGGTAACAAACCTCCCATGTAACTCGGACATAGTCATCAATCGTTTGTCTGATTGTTGTGATTCATCATCGGCAAGCGAACATACATTGCATGTGCAGTGAAATGAGTATTGATGCCTTAGATACGCTCTGTGGATTCCCATCAAGTAGACGCCCAATCACAAAAAAAAAAGAAAAAGAAAAAACAAATGAACATGTATTCACCTTCGATCATCTCTCGACTTTTTAGTATCCGTATACGTCGTCAAGAGTTCCTAATAATGAAGTGAACGAAACAAGCTATTCAGAAAAACACACACACACACACACACGGACGATCCAAAAAAAAAAAAAAACTACCAACCTGTCCCTTCCCAATATCCTTCAACGCAAAAACAACCAAAACACCCTCTTTTTCCCTCCAACTATAAACAACATTGAACGCACTCGAACACGCATGGTTCAACCTAGCCATTCTCGGGAATATCCCAGCTTTTCCATCTCCAGCCGCGACCGAGTTGGTTTGGAAGATGGCCAGTGCTCTTGAGGGTGAATTCCGACTCTGGTCGTCTCTGGGGTTGTTGAGGTGGTGGGATGGGAAATGGATATCGACGTAGGAGAGGTTGAAGAATGTATTGAGCTGGCGTGTAGTGAGTCGAGATAGGTATTGCGAGATTAGGGTGGTAGGAGATGTTGTGACTGTTCATGCAAATGGGGGCGTTTTTTTGCGCTTTTTCAATTCAGCCGTTTCTCCCTCACATTTACCAATTTTTTTTACTTACCTTGAGAAGGTAAAACGAACAAAGGACGTTCTCGAATGATCAGCTCTCCTCGCTACGTAAAATGATATGGTGAAAACACGGAAAAAAAAAAGAAAAGAAAGAAAGAAAAAGACGGAGAACAAAAAATCCCAAGACAGACCTTGATATCTCGAACAGCAATTACACCTTTTCCTTTTCCAGGTATACTCTCCACCTTGAATATACTCTCGTCTCTTGATTCAAGTCTTGCATCTTCATCATCAAGATTCATACCGAGTTTACCAGCGGCGAAACTAGGACTCGGTGTCGGTGTTGGATCGTCTCCTCCTCCTCCTCCTCCTCCAAGCGAGACATAATAGTATACCACTCCAAGCAGCAGCAAGATTCCTAGACCAACAACAACTCGAATATCAATAAAACTTGAGCTTGAACGTCTGTAAAATGTAACCCCCAAACAAAAAAAATCAAATCAAAAAAATCAAAAAATCAAAAATCGAAAACAAAAAGAAAAAGAAACCTTGAGGCCGGTGAGGAGGCGGTCGGGTTCATCTTTTCATTCGAGTCTTCTCGTATACCCTTTTGAGGTTTTCTTCGTCTTGAAGACATCGTCGAGAGTTTTTCGAAAAGGGGAAGGAGGGGGGGTTGAAAAGGAAAAAAACGGAATCACTCAGTTCACATCGCAACATCAATACATATATAAAAAAGATCGTCATGGACTTGACATTGACATTTGATTTGATTTGAGGAAGGGATCAAGTACAAAGAGTGGCGATAAGATAAGATAAGATAAGATAAGGAAGCTGAATCCCCCTTCCGTTTCGTGCAAAAGGTTTCTTGGATTTCTAACTGTAATCTTCAAGTTTGAGTTTGTCCTACATAGAGTACCTTCGTAAAAAAAAAATACGGGGCCGTTGCGTTGCGCAAAGGTTGCTCTGCCGGACCCTGGCACAGCCTGAGATTCTCAGAAAACAGATTTGGTAGTTAACTTTTAACGTTTAACAGTTATCCAGCCAAATTCTTTTTTTTGGGCATTCGACGAAATAAATAGTGTGGATCTGATCCAAGGTCAGGGTTACATCGTACTGTTACTACTAAGATCAAGAGTCTGGGTACAATGTACAACTTCAACAACGAGAAAGAAAGAAAAAAAAACAACAACAACAACAACAAAAAAAAGAAAAGAAAAAAAAGGAAACGGAAAAACCAGTACTAGGCTACCAGACAGTGCCAGTATAAAAACCTTTCCGGTTTATTCAACATATATATACGTCCACACACACACACACACACACACACGCCTACGCAGGCTTGCAAGTGGGCAAGGAGATGGGATAAAACAGACTTGGAGTACACTTCTCCGAATACTTGGTGATAGAGTTCGCAAAAGCGATGTCCAATTTCTCTTTACCGGACATGATCGAGTCCTGGAAAGCCTGCAAAGCAGAGATATCCCTCCTCTCTGAAATCTCTCGGGTCGGAATCAAGCTTATCAAGCCATATGCGAGTGACTGTGTTACAACACGTGTAGTAAAGGTCAAAGTTAGCCACAACCTAGGAAATGAAAAAAAAAAAAAAAAAAGACGGATAAAGACGTACATCAACGATGCCTTCTAGGGACCTCAAAATGGCTGCGATAGGCGCGGTGAGCCTAAATTGAGCAAAGGGCGTGGATTCGCCGATGACAGTTTCGAGCAATGCCTGGTGAACCGCCACGAACTGTAAAACGCCAAAACCGTTGTATCATATATCAAGAATAAAATAAATAAACTCATATACACACATTGCTGAAAGCCATAACGATGATCTCACCAGGCGAAGCCTCGTCAGAATCGACCGCGTCAACAGCAAAGTCAAAGCCCAGGAAAGGCGGAGTGGCTTCAATCGCGCTGACGGCTTTCGTCGTAGTCTTGACGATCTCCTTGAAATTATCAACGAGAGCCTGCCAACAAGTTCCGAGGTGTACAATAGTAAGTATTCGGAATACTTAGAGGGCCGAAAATACTTGGTAAGTACTGACATGGCCTATTTTCACGACTTGAGGACCTAGAGTCTTTGTCGAAAGGCCCGAAAGAGCGTTGTTGGTGTTTTGAGAAAGTTTGGCGATATCGGCGATAGCGTCGGCGATTTGGGTCGGGTTCAACTGAGCCACAGCACAGGGAACGATGAGGGCAGCAGCAAAAGTGGCGAGGGCAGCAAATTTCATAGCGGGGAATACTAAGCGGGGTGGTGGTATTCGATAGTGAAGCCATCCCGGTCCTTCCTTGGAACTTTTTATAGTAGCCCTTTCAGATGAGCCACTATGCTTTCGTAGGGACTATCAGCACGTGGCGGTCTGAAAAAAATAGAAGCAAGAAAGAAGTCGGTGAGTTCGGGCCAACTGTTCTCCACACGATTTGCAGACCAGGCGAAGCCTGAGCGGCGGGTGCTGCGCCAAAGCCAAAAGTGCTGGGAACGACGAGGGCGGTGAAAGTGGCGAGTAATACTACTAGAGCGGTGGTGGGTTGCTCGGTAATGAAGCTAGCCTTCGAACGTACTACATCCCTTTTGTAGCTTTGACCGTTTTCATGAATCCTTTTAGGCTTTCGCAGGGTCTGGAAAAGATGCACGCGGCGGTCCTGAAAAAATTTTTACGCATAAGAAGTCATATAGAGGACGGTGAACTCGGGGCGATTCGCCAGACGATGTGCAGGCGATCAAATTTGGGAAGAAGACTTCAGTTCGAACCGTCCCGCCAGTGTCTAGCTAGTAACTGACCGTAAGAAAACGGTCGTCTTTTTACTATCGTGTGGATCGGCCAGGGGGAGAAGCTACCTGCACCTGCACCTTGGGTTCAGGTTTCTCCTTCATGGGACCTTCCCCCGCATGACCTTCTCATATCGACTCCTCATGCACATGCTCTCCGGCATATCTTCACGACAGTCAGTCGTAAGTCCTTTTTGCTCTTCTATAGTAAGTGGGCAGGAGGACAGGGAGAGGGAAATGGAGAAGAGGCGAGGACGATGTACAGTAAGAATGTACTGGAGTATTGATGCGACGGCGCACGGTGGTTTCATTTGCCCAAAAAAGAAGGTTGAAATAAATGAAGGGTGTATGCATATGGGCTACTAAACGCATCTTCGGTATGCCAATAATTTACAAAGTAAAATTCTTCATCCTGTACTCCTCCGCAACTGCACACGCATCATATCCCATTACCTTCTTTTGCATTTCCGGGCCTAAAAAAAAAAAAAAAAAAAAAAGTCAACGTGTAAACAATCAAAAATCGAATCAGAGACGAAAAAAAAAAAAAAAAAAAAAAGAACACAAAAGAACCCCGGTACTTACTTCGAACATACGACCTCCGTTTTTCCTTAACGACCTGATTTTCCAGCGACTCCTTACTAACGAAATCAGCACGTTCCTTTCGAAGCGATTCGTATCCTTTCAGTCGGTTCGCAATCTCTTCGCGAGGGGTATCGAAGGGTATGAGGACACCGAGCGTTGCGGCGTCTTCGAATGCCATTGCCGCTCCTTGGCCTAGAGCTGTTTGTGGGTTTTTTATCAATCAGTTTCGAATATTATTTCCGGGGGGGGCAGAGAACGAGAAAAAGAAACTGAACTAGGAAGCATAGCATGTGCAGCATCGCCTAGTAAACAAGCTCTTCCATTGATCCAGGTAGGCAACGGAGGCATTGATCGAAGCTGCCAGAGGCCAACTGCATTTTCGTCTGTCAGCTTCAAGAACTCTTGGTATTGAGGAGCGAAATCTTTGTATTTCTCTAGTAGACTGGTCCGTGTAGACGGGGTGTGGAAGCCTGTGTAGTTAATGTTAATAAAGAAGAAAGAAAAGGTTTCAGAGATTCCCAAGTGAAAAAAAGAGAGAGAGGGGGGGGGGGATACGCACCGACTTGACTCTGATCACGGTCATCCATGTGTGTTCCTAGAGCATTGATTATAGTCTTATCTCTGACAGGATAGAGAAACATGATTCTTCCGTCCGGAGACGTCACTAATCGAGGCCCTGAAGGCTCCTCCTTCATCACCCAGTCCAATTCTGGATTTCCCTTGATTTTCTCCGCGTCAACGAGCCATCTGTAGCACGCTACACCTGTCGAGGACGCCACCACCTCTTGACCAATGATATGTGATCGAAGAGTAGACTGGTTAAGCGAACGAACAAATCGTCAGAAAAAAAAAGTTGGGGATTAAGGTTATCCAACACAACGAACATTGATTCCATCCGCTGCAACCAACAAATCCGGTTTTCTAACCTCTCCATTACTGAGAACGAGGGTTTCAATACTTGGATCCCACGAAACAGCGCCGATATTGAGATTCAGCTTTACCGGTGATCCTACGCCTTCTTCTCCAAAAGCTAGATTCTGAAGAGCTTGGTGGATATCGACTCTATGACACAGACGCCATTCCTATATGTATGTAGTTATTGAACCCAATTAGTACACTTGGAATAGGACGGACTAGGGGTTGAACCCTAAAAAAAACGTACGTTCCCAAATCGACCTTTGATATCGCCGTACGATGCAGCGATCCCTGGACCGCCTTTGTGGCTTAGTGAGGTTATCTAATGAAAAATTTGTGAATGACTTCTAAGGGACGAGCCAGCGGGGGTGAGGGTGAGGGTGAATGGGTAACGGTAACGTACACCGGCAAATTCAACACCTCTGATACTCTCGTTCGTGATTCCAAAGCTGTCTAGAATCCGGACAGCATTGGGTGGACACCCAATAGCAGCTCCAATTTCACTGAAAGCGGACCCAGGGAAACCTCGAAGACCTGTGAAAAAAAGAAAAAAAAAAGAAAAAAGAAAAGAGGTGAGAATAGAATTTTATATTTTGAACGTAAGCTGAATGGACTGTTATGTTACCTCTACAGAGTGACCGGCTCGTCTGAACGCGACTGCTGCAGCTAGACCACCTAATCCTCCACCGACGATGACGATTTCAAGCATGACTGTCGCTGTTGCTGTGTGTCAAAGAAAGAAGGGAGAAGAAGAAGAAAAAAAAAACCGGAGATTGAAAGGAGAGAATTAGAATGCCGAAATTGACTGACAGGATACATGTTCTAAAAGGAATAAAACATTGTGCTATTCGGGTGCATCGACGCGAAAAAAATACCGACCCAGACAAGTAGAATATTTAGTATTCAAGGGTGTACTACGACGGGAAAATTGTTGTTTCTTATACTCCTCCGCTACTGCCGCCGCATCATGAGCCATCACCTTCTTTTGCAATTCTGGGTCTGAAGAAAAAAACGAGGCAACGTGTCAACGTTGTCAAATGAAACCACTAAAAAAACCCCACTTCGATAATACATTCCACGTTTCTCCGCTATAACCAGTCCCTCCAGCGACTCCTTCGCAACGAAATCAGCACGTTCCTTTCGAAGTGTTTCGTACGCTTTCAACCGATCCGGAACTTGTTCACGAGGTGTATTGGCGGGTATGAGGATCGCGAGCGTTATAGCGTCTTCGAATGCCATTGCTGCTCCTTGGCCGATGGCTGTTATGCAGTAGTAGAGGAAGAGTACCGGTGACAAGTACTACTACTGACTGGGGAGCATGGCATGTGCGGCATCGCCTAGCAGACAGGCTCTTCCATTGATCCAGGTCGACAGCCCGGGCATCGATCGGAGTTGCCAAAGACCGACTGTATCCTCCCGTCCATCTTCTTCATTCGTCAGATTCATAAACTGGTGGTACTGAGAACCGAAATCGTTGAATTTCTCAAGTAGACTGGCCCGTGTGGATGGAACATGGAAGCCTGAGAGGGAAAGCAACACGAAGAAAGTAGTTTACCGAAGTGGGGGGGGGCGAACAAGAAACGGGGATACACACCGACTTGATTCTGATCGCGGTCATCCATATGAATACCCATAGCATTGATGATAGTCCCGTCCCTGCACGGATAGAGAAACAAGACTCGTCCATCCGAGGACAGCACCAATCGAGGTCCCGAAGGTCCTTCCTTGATCACCCAGTCGAGTTCTGGATTTCCCTTCATCTTTTCCGCATCCACAAGCCACCTATAGCATGCCACACCTGTCGACGATGCTACCACATTTTCACCAAT